>JAAOWG010000512.1:0-16577 GCA_036491945.1 Paranurophorus simplex
GTTTTTGGAAACGGCAAGTAGTTTCCATATTAGAAAAGGATGGGGAACACATACAAAATACTTAAAATATTCACCGACGAGTCCTTCGACCACAAAATTAACCAAAACAAGACTGCATATAATCTCCGACCACCCTCTGTAGGTTTTGTGATATGAAAATACCAGTGTAGACAACCCCACCGGTTTTGAAAAAAAGTATTTTATTAATACTTTGTATTAAATATTGTTTGAATTCACTGATAGCTTGTTTTAATAAATTCTAAGATGTTGTTGTATTCCCTAACTCGGGCTATATGAAGTTGCACTGGAGGTTTTATTGATACAGTATACAAAAAGATGTAAAGAAATTGAAATGGTGAAAGCTGATAGATGAAATTCCCATATGGAGTCTGAAAATCATGAAGTCTATTTTCTCTATACTTTTTAGTTTCTTTTCTCTTTCCAACAAACTTGAAAACTTTCAGGATAATAGATTGTGCAAAACCCAAAGCTACTGCCAACCAGGCTTACAATTTCCCTTCAACGGAGCAAGTGGTTATTTCGGATGATAGTTGAGAGTTTGAAAAGCTTCTCTTTTCAACATGAAAGAGGAAAAAAGTCTGACGATTTCTTTAAGAGTGACCTTAAATGTTGAACCCCTTATCGTTTACGGATTCAATGGTCCATTCCATGAAAGAAGTAAGCTCAGGTTACCTTACTGGACGGCTTGGATTTTGTTTGAGAAAGAGAATCTGTCGTCACTAAGTTGTGGGGAGCTGTGGATGGATGAAGAAATTCGATGAACACACCGTTTTCTCAAAACCATTTGTACAACGTCAATAAACGAAGAGAGAAAATGGTGCAATTTTCAGATAAAAGATTTAAGGGTGAAATCCACTTTCTATATATATCTCTGTATGACAAATTGAAATAGTAATTGATGTTTTCAAGAACATATACGAATCAATAACACTTTAACTTTACGCCTCTACTGAAAGTTCGTCCATTTTTTACACCTTTGATAATTTTAGCCCGAGTCAGGGCTTATGTATTAATCACCATGTCCGTCTGTACACTCTGGCGGTCGAACGGGTGAACGGATTTGGATGAGATTTGGTATCAATACACATTTGAGCAAGACAAAGGTTAAGTTCGAAGATGGGCCAGATCGGTCCACCAAGTGACCGGTGGGGGTTATCGAAAGTTTTCTGGGAAAAAATCACAAGAATTCCCTAGTGATTTTATTTTGCGAAATTATTTTTTTCGATTTTTAGGATTTATCAGACTGATATTGTGAGAATATATTTTCAGAATATGATTCAGGTTAATTGGGTTCAGTTAAAGTATCAAAAATTTAAATTTTGAGATTTTTTTTGTTGGATGTTTGGTTAAGGTTAGGTTTTCGAATAGGAAAGACTTATCTAGGTAAGAGTAATTATCAATATATATTATCTTTAGCTCCACAGTATTTGCAAATTAATCCATACATTATCAAGTCATAGTGCATAAATTAACACTACATTAAATGGAATTTAATATATGCATTACCGAATTCAATTTTAAACCAAAATGAGGTCCATTCAATCTTCAAACAACATTAATTAGTCGTCAAATATCAAAGCTGAAACTAGTGCCTTTTATTTGCTTTCACGTCATATAATGCTTGGTTGCAAATTCCAATATTTCGTTTCGCTTGCTAAAGGAATTAATCCACAAGCGATGAAACGATAAATATACAATATGACACGTTTGTAGATCGGGACGGGATGAGATTACATGTATATGTATATTGTCTATGGATTCAAAACCACCCAAAATAATATGCGTTGTTTTCAATACACCCATGGTTAAGTAGTAATCACAAAGCCAAGCACACATTAAAATAATATAATCTTGTGTGGTAGTCTTATAAAATACAACATTATATATTTCATGTCACTCTTCGAGTACTGCATAATCAAGAAAAAAACAACCAACGGTTTGAAGATAAAGCAATGAAAAGAGAAAGTTTTGTCCCATTATTCACTTAAAATATCCAGTAATCTAAGCAATTGGCGAATGGCCAAAATAAGTATTTTGGAACTAAGTAATTGACTAAACAAAATACGGCGGTACTGCTCAGAAAGCATGTACGTTTTTCTTGAAAAGCATACACAATAATGTTTACAAATGGCTCTACTAAAATTGCAAATTTTCTTCTAATGAAGTTAATCTAAAAAAGTGCTTCTTTCATTAAAATTTTGAAAAAATAAACTCAATAATTCAATTTCCAATCAATGAATTGAACGTGCTTCAGAGAGGGTGTACTACAGAAATGAAGGAACAAAGGAAACATTTAATTCAAAACGTTGGCTGTGTAGTGACAGTTTCATAAACATTCATCACACGCTTCAGATTTCTATTTGAGGCCGCAGAAAGATAGAAGAGACAAACCAAACAAGCGTTCAGACTTACAAAAGCCTTTTCATGTTGAATTCATTTCAAATGAACTTTTAGCAAACGATAGCAAAAAATTCAAACTAGCTGAAAAAGAATAAATCATTTTATAATAGTAATTGTATAGTTATGAAGACTTTCCTTGTTAAAAAAAGGAAGCCAGCCAACCAACTGGGGTAATTAAGCCCCAGGAAAAATTAGCTGATCGCTTTCTTTTATATTTCAGCAAAGAAGAAGAAAGAGGAAAAGCACGGTAGCCGCTGGAGTTTAATTATAATTGATTGTATCTCTCATCACTACAGCTTGCAATAATTTACTTGGGAACTTCTTACTTATCAACGAAACCACAACAAATGAAACCAAAACTGGATCCATGTTCCAAGAAATACGAATAGTTGGAAAAACGAAAACAGTGAAAGATACTAGATACCAAAGTCAATAGTAAAACCTTAGATGGAATGAAGCTCAGGAAAGCTAAACCCCACGTTCTTGCCAAGATATCTGCCATCATCATCATCAAATATTATAATAATAATATCCCCCAAGACGCAAGAATATAATAACCGAGCCACTAACCACAATTGCATTTGAACATTGAAGCAGACGGAGAAAGTCTGATACTTAATTTACAGTAAGAAGAATATGTTGAGTGCAGTTGGAACCAGAGGCGGAGGACCCTTAGCTGGTGGAGTTGATCGTAATATAACCACAAACTCAACCAAAAATTTTGAGTGCCACCCAGGAGGAGAAAGCCATGGAACATTATTGATAAGCTTGGCTGGAGTTGGGGTGCTAGCAAATCTTTCTCTTGCTGGATTGGTGATAGCAAGACGTTCACTGAGAAGGTAAAGGATTCTACATTATAGTCCCACCGAGTAAAAGAATGAGAAGAAAAGAGATTTACGTAATGAGCTCTGTTGAAATGAGTGGTAGTCACAAAAAATGAGAAAATTATTTCTTAACGACCTAATTGCCAATTGCTTTCTCTGTTCTTTCCCTAAACTCAACCAATTGAAGAATTAAATGATCATAAAGTTGGTTAATTATCTCCCTTTATTTCTTTAATTAGATGGTCATCTGGTCTACTTCTTCATGGAACAATAGTTGATGGATGCAGAGCAGCGTTGCTTATCCCTTTAGGGTTGAGTGTGTTTAGATGCCAACCAATAACCCGATGTTCCTTCCTGGACACAGCTTTTTTATTGCTCGCAACTGTCACATCTTTAAACTTACTCACGGCGTCTTTGAGTGATGCTCCACTACTACCGCCATCCGTTTTAGTTCCCAGTCTTTTACAGTCGGCAGGTTATTCTAGATCTGAGAGCCACTTTGCTTCACCACTTTATCCGAAACAAGAGTTTTCTTATCATTCAGTAAGTGTACTTGTACAATTAATGTTCAATTCAAGAAATATCGGCTTTGTATATAATTAATTATTGTAAAAGGATCTATACGAAATAGACAAATGGGATAAAATGCAATTAATTTAGTATGCCAATGGAAATACAAAAGCATTTGCTGAAAGTAAAGAGTATTTACTGGCTTCCTTTAGTTGAATTTTGATTGCTATCATTAATACTGTCGTCAGCAAACAAATCATAGGCATTGTAATAATTCTAAAATCGTAGTTTCATCTGTTCATTATTTAAAATATATATACATAAACTAGCCCAAGTTGTAACAAGAACTTAATAAAGTAGTAAGAACTAAACTTTAAGGAATAAAAGTTTCACAAATTGAATTATTGAAATTCAAACTACCAAGTTGTCCCTAATAATTCTCTACACTTTCTCCTAATATTGAAGCAGAAACTATGTATTAATAAAACTTGTAGTAATTAAGGCAAGATAGAAATTACCTCTCGAATAGTGAGATAATTAATATAATCGGGTTCATTAGTAGTGTAGATTTCACAACAATTTATTTGCATTATAGTATGTCAGTTGTCAACTTGAATAAATAACGAGGTAATTAAAACAAGACTGACTGCTTAGAATTAGCAACAACATTGAAACTCTTCGAGTAGCTTTGATTATTGTATTCTTCTCAATAGCGTACCAAACATTTGTTGTTGAACTTAAAGAAAACAAATGATTGATTGATTTTTTGTTTGAACAGGAATATTATGATGACGATGCCAATCTTTTAGCCGGTATGATTTATATAGCCATAATACGTACTTCAATCATTATAATCACAAATAACCAACATTTTTTTATTAATCCTTGCAGAACAGACGGCAATGCCGGATTCTCCGCAATGTGTATTATTTGGAACATTTATGGTTTGGTTTGCTGGTAAGAGGGAAAATACAATAATCTCTTCTATCTGTCATCTTCCTCAACAAACATCCATATGCCAACATTTTTGTTTGTGATAGTGATAATAAGACAAGCACATTTTTATGATGGTATAAAGTAGCGTGAATGAAAAAATGTCACCAAGCAGGCGGTTACAACATAAATGTAAACTGCTCGTTGTGTGTTAAAAAAAATTTGAATTTATCAAAGTGAAAGTCAAGTCGCACAATCCTACTCTACTCTGATACACTCATGTGAAAGTTTATTTTTTACAGCACTTACTATCAACCTGGGGCCAACATTTCTTAGGTATCAACACTCAGTGTATATTAAAAGATTTTGGTGATCGACCTTTTTATAATATTTACAGTGGAGCCCTTGCAGCCGCAGCTGAAATAACCCCCACAGCACCTTCATGTCCACTTGTAAGAAAATAAATAAATATTTAACAAAAGGTGTAAAAATATTTGATAACTAATTATAGGTAAGGGGTCCGGCAAGACATGCAGTTTTAAATGCTTTGTGGGCATCTGTAAATCTTCTATGTGTCGCTTTGGCTGGAGTTCATCTTCGTAAACTTAAGAAAGACTTGGGTAAGCAATACGTATGACTTGTTTATTTATTTACGTCGAAGAAAGTTGTCACTACTCCGCCCCCTGTCACGATCCATTACTTTCACAATACAGATACATACATAAATTTGCGATGCATTCAACTAATTTTTTGCAAACGAAAAGCTACACCATTTATTCATTTAAACATTTCAAGAAAACAAAGCATTCCAATCAATCAATCACAAGTGAACTTTTATCTTTTGTGAGAAAAAGTTTAACAACTTTTACCAATCAACAGTACATACCGAGACCATGTATTCCTTACTATTTGACAGGATCCACTTCTAAAACATTAAAGTAACTTGCTTTGCACAGTTTTATTGGATACAAATCCTTGAAATCCTATATTCAACTACAACCTATGAACGAAACAGTACCAGAATTCGCAATAGAAACCCCGTCTTCATATCGGAAATGGCTGCTTTGAAACTATATTTTCTATTGCACTATTTCACCATTCTCTACATCCGAATTTTTTACAAGTTGCATATGTCGAAATGGAAGGATACTTTATACATTAAACAAAACAAAACAATTTGAGCAATGCTTTCTCCAATTCAAAAAAATAATATTTACTTTCTTTTTGGAGGAGAAATGCAAATGTTTACTTTCTCTCCTTCCATTGAAAATTGGCTTTGCTCCTTTGCTGTTTTATAAGATTGCATGAGATTGCAGTGATAGCACAAGCACAGATATGACTACTCGATCTGCAAACCATCTTCTTTATAGCTTCAATTTACAATACTTTCTTGTTGCAGTTTCAAATTACATTTATATACAGAAAAGCATATGAGACCCTTTATTCCAGATGTACACGAAACAATGTTAAAAGTAAGGATGACGTCAAATCTGATATATAAATATATTTTGTGACTATCAGCACGGGCAAGGATAGGTTTGTTAGCAGCTGCTGGGGCTGGACTTGCTGGAATGACTGGAATAATTCCAAATAAACAAAGAAGCAATTTATCCCAAAATACAACTCATGGATCAGTTACAGTGTCTACGTGTAGAGGACAAACTAGCACACTAACAAGTCGGCAACAAGGATCCCTCTCTACTCCAAGTGAATTGGATGCATTAATCAGACAAGTACAAAGAAATGGAAGGGGTCATATACGAACTTTAAGTACCTTAACGGTGGTCAATTTAGTATGTTGGGTGCCACTTTATGTGGTCGCACTAGTGGCACCAGTAGGTAAGTAATTCTATCGACTATTTTATCTATACAAGTTACATGATTTTAACTAATTTGTAGAAAGTATATCTAGGATTAAATCTTGCAAGTGCAAACATGTGTTCTTGTCACAAACCTAACCCAACCTAAATTTTAAAATTAAATTTGGTAATTTAGCCACCCCTACCTTCCAACTTTAACGTCCTGAATCATCTTCTTTCAGATACTGTTGTAACATAGGTTAGGTGATATGTTATTCGATATCAAAGGAAAATATTTCCAGATTACATCAGGGCTATCCATTTGCTTTTCTCTCTTTTTTAGCCACATTGCCAACCAATTTGTTTTGGTTTGTTTTAAAACATCCTCTGAGAGTTTATCTACTCGTACACTCAGGAACTACAGGAAACATAAAAAAGACCGGATGCTGAATAAGCCAAGCTCTTTTTCTTTTATAAAGTAAAATACTTTCATAAAGACTTGAAAAAGAGAAATTGAACAACGTAGGTTCCTTCTCTATCAAACTCTAATGCAAAAAAAATGTAAGAAACTCACTTGCGGATTCAATACAATAGAGAAAACAGAACAGAGAAAAGAAAAGGCGAAAGAAAGCTCGGGACTATCGACGTTCAAACTAAAGATATCATCCGTGAAATTAACCAACCTCTTTACCAGTAACACGAAAAACCACGAAAGCATCAAGCCAAATTTAAAAATCTTTTGCTGTATCCTCAGTTTAAAACGAAATGCGTAGTATGTACCTGCTTTGTAAAAACAAATTATTTTTTAGAACTTCATGCAACATGGAATAGACTAGTAAATTTTATCACTAGACCTGAAACATAAATTCCTTTTCACTTTTTGGTAATATTCAGTTTATAAAGGAGAAAGTTGTTGCGTGATGTGCATGCAAAACATCAATCATATTTGGAGGTGAGAAGACCCACCACCTCTCTCTTCTCTCTCTCAAAGTACCAATATCTTGAATGTAACTCTATTTTTTCCACATGTGGGGATTTTATATTATCAAAAATCAATCTTCTTCAAAAGTTTAAAGAATGACAGATTATTGCAATCCTTGCAAACTTTATTTTTTCAGGAACAGAAAAATGGGAAGATCCAGCACCAATGGCGTATGAGTTTACCCTTCTTGCTGCCTTTACTCACTCAATCCTTCATCCTCTTTTGTTACTCTTGCTTCATCACCCTTTGCGACAAGGGTTGAAACAATGCTTAATTGAATGGTGCTGTTGTATTTGTCTCTGGATTGGATTGGATTTTGAAAGTTCAGCGAGCCAAGAAACAGGAAGGGGAAGCAACAGCCGTAGGCGAGAAACGGAGATTTTCACACACCATGGGCTCAAACATGACAATCATAGTAGTCAACACACTTTTTCAAGACCTCACACAGGGTCACATCATCATTCGAATTTACAAGATATGCATCACAGTGTAGGAGATTTGGTTCATATACCCGGCTCAGGACATCTTGGTATAAAAAGAACTTCATCACTTAAATCGGATCGATTACTCATTTCAACCGAATGTTCCAATGGAACTACAATTTCTTTTACGGACCAAATGCTTCCACCCCCACCACTTCCACCGACGATTTCAGCATTTAGAAAACAGGTATGTCAGATGGGTCAGATTTAATTCGCAGATTTAGAAATATTACACCGCAGCTAAATATAGGCAATCACACCAAAACATGCATACGAAACATGTGTTTTGTTTCTTTCAATGCACATTCATTTTAAATTATATATACGTGATATTTAGAATATGCATAAAATAAAAACCAAGGACTTAACAAAGAGGACATAGTCATTTTACTTTTTGTACATTTTAAAATATTATCTTTACCTACATACAGTAAAGTAAATAAGTAAAATGTCACATATACTTATGTAAAATGAAGAGCTTTCTCTAGAGTCCAAGTGAAAGCATTTGTGAAGGCACTTTCTCCTTTTGGTTTGTACACAAAATAAACATGATATCCACTTGCTCAACAGCCCTCATGAATAATGAAATTTCTAAATCATGAAAAGTCAAAAATAATTCACTGCAATGAGTTACCAAAAACTCATTCTCAAAACACTTTAGAAAATAAAATATTCTCAATTTTAAGAATTATTTTTTTGTTCTAGGTCTCCTTAGACGATATGTCACCCACGTCAGAAGATAACCGGTGGTAGGCTCAAAAACATCTGTATCTGGAGTTCTTAATGAAACAGTTGAGTGACAATCTAGTGAGATGTAAATATGCAATTCTAACAAACAGTGTGTTATTTTTATTGTACCCACTGAATGCTCACCTAAATCTACAAAACTTCCAAGCATTACGATTACCTAGCCATTTGGCCAGAACCCAAGGCTGTTTCTGTTTCCTAATAATAAACTCGCGACTATTTGCACGATGCATGTCACACAATTTATAAACAATTGTCAAAGCCACATAAATGCTTCTTCAAACGGCCTATTCCTTATATTGCTGTTTCGTTTGTTTCGAAATACGCTGGATTATAAGAAATAAATATGCCAAGTTTGTACATAAAAGATAAAGTTTAATTATTTTGTTTTGGAAAAAATGCTTTTAAAGTTTGAACCGTTGGAATCAAACAAACAAATGAACACATGCATAGATGGATATTATTAACACAATTCTATGTCATTTCAATAGAGATGAACGGCAATTGTGACACTAATTTTGTGGTCATGTATTGTGTGGTGTGTTAAGTAAATATGTATCCATTCCAAATATTAAAACTTGTTTCTGACCTGTTCAAAGCCTCCCAACAATTCGATAGTGTCCATTTCAGGAGATGGATGTAGCACTTCCAATTTTCGCCCACATAATTTTGCAACTAATTTGACCAATGATGTTTTTCCACAATTGGAAGGTCCCACCTATATACCAATTTAACAATCAGAAATCGTTAATTAATGCAAATGCTACAACATTACCAAAATTGGCATCCAGCCATAATAAAGGCAAATTATCAAAGCTTCCAACTGAGCCATGTCTTTTTGTAAAACTAATACTTCTTGAGCATCACAAACCAACGGTCCAGTCCTTAAAAGTCTTGAATTACCACAAACAATTTTGTCACTTTTAAGCACAAAATCACTCTTCCCCAAATACATGGACTGAACATTAACACGAGTACTGCTTGACAAGGTTGCAGAAATACTGCAAAATAGCTGCAACACTTTTTTTCGATCTCCTTTGGTACGCATTCTCAAGCCATATACAAGATCAACATATTTTTCGGGGTAAAAATTTGACGTAAAATTGAATGCTTCATTTGTCCTGTTCTCTACAGTTAATTCTGCCCATCTCATTAAGTCACGGAGATTAATATCATACGGTGAACCTTTTGTTCCGAAGTTTCCTTGTTCACAAACAGATTCAGAAAGACACGATGCGAACGTTGACATGAGTTTCGAAATATGTAGTGGTAATATGGGAAATGATGTTTGAAGCACAAAATGAAAATCGTCCACAGTCAAAGAGTCAACATAAACTTGAATGAATCTATTTAAAAATGATTTTGGTAGGCCTTTCCGTGCTCCACCTTGTCGTACGGGGTTTTGGCAAGCAAAGATTCTTGAATGGACAATTGAATGATCAGCAGAGGAAATGGTAAATGTTCGATTAAGTTCAGGAACATAAATGCTCCCTCGGTGATCAAGACAAGCATTCAAACCTTCTAATACTGATTGACTAGCAAGGTTCAGTTCATCGAGTAATATCCATGAGTGTGATTTTAATGCCTGAAGTAATGGACCATCCCTCCATTCAAAGTAACCACCTTCTTTTCCTTCAACTGGTAAATCTGCCCCAAATAAGTCCGATATATCTATAATAAATAGCTTATATAAGGATAAATTCGATTTACACTATTTAACTTGAAAGGCAATTGATTTCCCAAAACATTACCAGTTTGTTCTGATAAATTTATTCTAATTAATTCATGACCACTAAGTTTGGAAAGGGCCGAAACTAAGGCAGTTTTTCCAACGCCAGGTGATCCTTCGAGTAGGATTGGTTTAGTTAATTGCATAGCACGTACAATTCGCATTGCATTAATGCATGTTGTAGGAGCATCAATTGCAAATCTTATGTTGTCGCTATTCTCAGTTGCAGATCGATTTTTTCGTATACGAAAAGGTCCAAAGCTGATGTTGTCGAGATTTGCACAATATGAGAAATTGTAATTGGAAATGATGCTGCAATCGGGAGCAAATTTTAATAAACTGGAAGATATTAGTTGTTGTATATATTTCAGCGCATTGTTTTTTAACTGCTTGGCCAACAAAATACTGAAAACGAATAATAAACACAAATAAGAATATTTTTTTAAACAACCAGATTACAAACTTTTCGTTTCCAGTGCTTCCTGTTCCCAAACCGTCTAACAATGTCATACAGGATCCATGAATAATAGCATCTGCCAAATTAATAGGATATCCTGAAGATTCCGAGTTTTCCATTAAAGTATTGATGAAAGTAACCCAAGCCAAGTAATCCCGAATACTAACAATGCATTTCTGGCCAAGATCATTGTTTTGAAGCCATTTTACGAATTGTACTAAAATTTGGCCAATGTTTACAGATTTTAAATTATTTCCTAAGTTATGTTCAACGATTGCAATTAAATCTTCATCATTAGATAAGGAATCGCTCCAAATTTCTGTCAAGCGGTTTCTCAGCGCTGGTGACAACTACAGAACATATAATAGTGAACAATAACATACATTCAATATTGTAATTGCACTAATTGCACACCTCTTTCTTCCCATAGTCTCCACCGGGATTCATGGTTCCAATAAAATGAAAATGTTCATTTGCTACAACAAGTCTTGGATTTTCTTCCCCTTTTTCTGCAATCAGAAGGCTTCTTTCAGGCTCAAGAACAGAGTTAAGTCTTTCCAAAACTGAGTCATCAGCTAGTGAGATTTCATCAGCGAGAAAAATGCCTCCAACTTCCATTGCTTCTACAAGAGGTCCATCAATCCATTCGAAAAGCCTCCCATCCTAAATGCAATGATATTATAATATTGTGATAAGCAAAGTAAAAATTAAATCACTCGGGTATACATATGAAAAGGAAATTCACTTACTTTCGTAGAATGATCTCTGACTGGTCTCAATCCTCCTAAAAAGTCACTGCCTTCACTATTCATATGGCAGTTCACGCAATACAAAGGACGTTCTAATAAACGACTTAATAGTTGAACAATGGTAGTTTTTCCACATCCAGTTTCCCCAACCAAAAGTACTGGTTCTTTAAATTTTAAAGAAGAGCCTATTAATACTGCCAATCTTCTCATTTGTAACGTCCAAACAATATGACTAAATTCAGGAAAGTTGCAATTTAGGACTAACTGTAACAGACTACGAGTAACCGCTGAGGTATTTTCGTGCAAGTCAAACAAATTTTTTGGTTCAACTTTTCTTTTGAATCTTTTTGCCAGCACATCTCGAATAACTTCTGACTCCGTTTCTTTTCTTTCTTTACCAGCAAGCACCAGGTAACCTTCATCAGCAAGATGTTGGTCCCAATCGTAGAATTTAGTTTTCGGAGCATCACATAACCTGTACCTCTCTGCCCATCGAAAAAGATCCCGCAAAGTTGCGAAACCGTCCTTTCCTTGTAATGCTGCACTGGCTTTTCGTCGCAACTGACAAATTGTTGATTACTATCATCCATTAACAAAAGTGAGTGACTAATTGGTTACTTACTTGTAAATCTTTCATTACACCAATTATTTTTTTGCAGTATGATGCAGGAATTGAACATCTAAGTTGCAAAATGTTTTCTAATTCCAATGAAGGAATTTCATCAAAGTGAAGTTCAACAAAACGATTTCTAAATGCCCTTGACAGGTTTTTTCGCCCACCGTATAAACCAGGAGGATTTTGTGTTGCAAACAAAACAAATCTAGGATGAGCTGAAACTGTCATTCCTACATACATACAAAGAAGAGAAATTAATCAATGTAGTCCTTGTTTCATTTCTAATTGATTGCAGTTGCTATTCTTAATGTCACCTGTCTCGGTAATAAAGAGCTGGCGATTATCATCAAGAAGACGATTAAGTGCTTCCAACACTTCAGAAGGGGCCAAATTTAATTCATCCAAAATAATCCATTCACCTTTTCGCATAGCTTGAACAAGCACACCTAGTCAAAAACACTTAATTAAAATCATGTTCAATATATAAATATACAATGTATGTATGCATGCATATCGCAAAACGTAATAAAGGAACACCTTCGGCAAAGACAAGTTTCCCATTTCTGTCGGATTGATAAGATCCAATATATTCCTGTAAATCTGTGTGCTGGTGATTGTTTATACGATAGCATCGGTTTCCAGTACATTCGGCAAGATATTGAATTAAACTGGTCTTTCCTACTGATGTAGCCCCTTGAATAAGGATGGGAAGTTTACCAGCAGAAACTATTCTAGCAATGTCACCCAAGTTTCTTCGAATACTTGAAGTAAGAATATATTTTTGGGGCGGAGTAGGTTCCAAATCTCCTCGTGTAATCCAGTATCCTTCAATTCGAATACAATTTGAATCAGGAGGGATAGGAATTGGCTGATTAATAATTGGTTTGATATTGATTTTTCCAAAGATGTGCCTTCAAAAAGCGATTACAATAAATTATTGTTATTTATTATTATTAGACTACTTACTCTGCCACTAATTCTTGGACAATTGGGTGAGAATCAAAATCAAGTTGCGTCAAAAAGCTCAAACAAAATGACTCGTACAAAGAGCGAAGAACGCTGCCAAATAAGTTCATAGAAGAAATCTTAAGAGCACGGCAAAGAGTTCGTAGACTGTAATGAGGTCGCTTTCCCAGTCCATCAATCAAAGTAGTAGTTGCCAAGTTTCGAATTTTAATGTAGAATTGAACAATTTTGTTAATTTGTGAAGGTGACAAAAGCAACTCTTTAAGATAATCAGCAACCAATATTTGTAATTCTTCAACATCAGTCAATTCGGAAACGTACAATTCAGAGAATCTTGAAATAGAACAAATGTTGATTATGTATTTATGTATACTTATTCACCGAGAAATAAAACGAAATAATGTACCTGTTACGAATGCCAATGGGCAAATCTTTTTTTCCAACATCAGTAGAAGGATTCATTGCCGCAAATAAATGAAAATTTTCATGACGGACGACGGGTTTATCATCTCCCTTTTCCCATAAATGAATCTGAGCATGTTCATCTAGGACACCAGCAAGACACTGCAACATCTCAGAAGTCGCTAAATTGATCTCGTCCAACAAAATCCAATAGCCTAATAAAATCATCAGAGTTAATAATTATGCAATACCAATTGTGTTTCGTGCCATTTTTGATTGCTTTAATCAAAGTTCCGTCAATAAAGGAAAATGCAAATGGGGTTTCCTCTCCTTCTTCCAAAAGTTGAGATTCCACTCGAGAAAGTTTTCTGTAGAGTCCAATCCATCTAAAACAATACTACATAGTTAATAATAGCTACATGTGGGTCAACATTACCTTTCGGAAATTTCATTATCTAGATTTTGAGAACGGGTAATTGCTGATAATTTAACATGCATCATTAACTTGAGTAAATCTTTCCACCTCTTATTAGCAAAGCAAGTCATTATATGATTCATGTATTTGGAATTAGACACTGCATTAAAAGTCTTCCCAAACAGATTTTCAAACTCTTCTCTCAAAGGAAGGAATATGTACTTGAGTTCCACTGGCTTGTATCTAAAAGTAAGCAAATTGTTGTTGTGCTGAAAAAAGTATAAAAGTGCACCGACCCTCCGAGTAAATCAACCGAATCACTTTGACGGTTCAAATTCACAACAATTAGTGTTTGATTTAAGAGTCTAGCGAGATGTTGAACGCAAGAAGTTTTTCCTACACCAGTCTCTCCGACTAAAAGAACTGGCTCCTTGTATTTTATATAACCTACAACAGCCTCCAAGATATTACTGGTTTTCTTGGTTAACGAATACACGTCGGTATCATATCTTTAAAAAAATTAAATAAATAAATAAACGCGTTGTCGCAAAAGTAGCAATTATGTCAACGATGAAACAAACCTTCGGAAAGTGAGAGTTGACAAACTGTTGATAGGCAATGTGAATCTTCCGCATAATAACGCATTTGTTCGATTACAGATTGACACTGATGGAGTATACATTGTCAAGTAATACTCGGCTTTTGCTGACAAAAGGTTTAACTGAGTTGCAATTATTTCAGCATTTATAAACTTGTGATCTATACAAAACCATAAGTGCAGTCATCATTTAATTTTTAAAACTTTGAGTACAGAGTTTATGTATATGAGTATATGTACATACCAGAGCAACTTTGTGCAGAAACAAACAAGTCTATCCAGTCTTGATATAAAGAAATCGCGGACGAAGCTACTGAAAAATCCATATCCAGAGAAATTCTTTGGCATAATTTAAGAAAGTCTCTATGAAAAACAGGGACAAATAGAAAGATTTAAAAGGGATACATAATAATAACAATAAAAATTCAAATACCTGATGGACAATTGTCGTGAAAGAGAAGAAAACTTGACAACTTTGAGTGATGTAGTTAGTGCAACATAAATTTTCAACAATACATCAACTATTGAAGACAAGTGTGGATACCTATTTTGGACAATTATTTTCAGTTCATCTATAGTATAATGATTGACAAAGATCTTTTTCCACAGTTTTCCAATTCGAGTGTGAATCCAAGATTGATTTGATTCATGAGTTCGGCAAGTTGCAAACATTCTAAAATCAGGATGAATGTAGGCTATTTCTCCATATCCAGGAACTAATAATGTTTTAGTGTCAACAAATCCATCCAGTAAAGTAATAAGGTCCATAGGTGCTGTATCAATATCTTCAAAAACTATCCAATGACCATTTAAAACAGCCTTTGTTAAACAACCAGGTTTCCAAACAAATTGACCTGGTAGATCCGTTGAATGATAAGAACCCAAAATCACTCTAGAGTCGATTTGGTCATTCATTTGAACGTTTATCAAATCTGGGTAGTCAACACGTCCATATATGGAAATGGTTTGTCTTAGTGTGCTTGATTTCCCCGATCCGATTGGTCCAATTAAACATACCGGAGAATTGTTTGATATGTGCAGAATAACATCTTTGATTCTTTCACTAAACGATGGAAAAACAACAGCGTCAGATGAAACTATTTCATCTACTTGATGATATTGTTTAATAATTGTGCCATCTACAGAAACAAAACCACTAGCTTGGTCCAAACAGTACACACCTGTAGTAAATAATAACACAAACTTTAATTTTCGGAACATTGAGTAATGAGTTGCATAATAACCTTTACTAATATTACAGTCATTGCCCTCATTGGATAAAATTTCAAAAGCATCTTGCAGCGACTCCAGTTCCGTTTGAAACTGTTGTGCACGGTGCAAATCATGTTTTCCAGAGATGTTCCATTCATTCAGCCACCGATTACTTTCAGTTTCCGACATTTGTAGAACAATTCTAGCACATTGATATGCAAACCTGTGTTATGTATAATAGTTCACAATTACTCTTACATAACCCAGTCAATTGTCATACCATCGAGTCTCAAAATTGAAATCAATTTCATTAAACTGCATAAATTTTTTCATATCCCAAGTTGAATATATGTGAACCGGAAGTTTCCTAAGAATAATCAGCAGCGCCTTTAAAACAGAAGCTACAATCTCCCCATCAAGAACCATCTCCTCATTTTCATTCTGAGCCACAACTTCACTAGATTTCCTTTGTTTTTTACTACAAGGCTCCTCCAACCTTGTCCCTTGATTAGTCGCTACAAAAACATTCTTCAACGGAAATCCATTTTGTACAAAGTAATTTTCCACAAATCTACCAAAAATTATTGATCCTTCACCCATCTCATCCTTTATCCAACTTACCTCTTTGCCACAGGATAAGACAAAATTAGTTTGCTTGATAATATAATGACATCAAACCCCTCTTTGATATTCCTACAATCCATCAATCCCTCCAATGCGGGTAAAAGCAGGGAG
>JAAOWG010000513.1:0-16545 GCA_036491945.1 Paranurophorus simplex
TAGGTTTTGGGAATAGGAAAGACTCATCTAGGTAACCCCTTACTGATTTTTGAAAAAGTATTCCCTGACTCGGGCTAAATGGAGTTGCACTGGAAGTTTTTTAATAATAATTTATATCAGCCTCAAACTGAACAGTATTATACATTTATGTATACAGGTATCTGTATGTATGTATTTATGAAAGCAAGGAAATAAGCAAGGTACAAATAAACTATTTCTATTCGATTTTCGGAGAATTTAATGTCCTTTAAGAAAAGTTTCAAGGTGAAAACTATACAGTATTTGCTTAAATGGGAGGATTAATAGTTGTCATTGCTTTTTATTGATTTCCAATATCAAGGGCATCAATGACACAGGTCATACAATATGAACATACAATTCTACATAATACTGACGTGAATTGTTTCTGCAGGATTATAAATTTATGTTTTTTGCCCGAGTCAGGGCTTATGGGACCTTCATGTCTGTCTGGTTGTTATACATATGAAGTTGCACACTGTAGGTTTTTCATTGGTGAAATGACGGGAAGCGTAATTTGGTGGGTTGTTTTACAGACTGCAAATACTATTCTGTTTTATTTTATTTTATTTACAATTTATTTCCACTATTTACACGAAGTGGTTTTATAACGCAATCAAATGTAAACAATTTTTTAGGTCTGGGATACAACTGAGAATTTCTTAATAACTTTAATTATTATTACTTGACCCATTTTTGCTTTGAGTGTATGAGTATGGGAATTCAACTCAACAAAGTTCTTAATTTACTGTAAACGTTTTTTTTCTCTTACCGAATTGTAGCAACATAATATTCTTGGAACGACTAGAGAGAATTTATCAATCCAAGTCACGCTGTTCCACTCATTTCTTAATGATTTTGTAATAAAAACATTTCTGTATATTCACGCAATTTTCGCATTAAACGTTGGTTCAATATTGTTGTTTGGTTGAGAGAGGTTTGATATTGATTTCATGATGGATTTGAATACAAAAGTTAATGTTAATCCTAATGTTAGTTCTACTACAAGATTTATTAGTTAAGGTAAAAGTGAGTGACCCTTCAGCCTTATCTTTCCATGCAATCCAAAGAGCATCCGGCAGGGATATAAAAAATTTGAAAATTAATGCTTTTGACATTTTACAAGCTAAGTGTAACCCATGCAGTTTGCACTCACTTAAATGCAAAACCAGTTTTAACTTTTAAATTGTATCTCGTTGCAAACAAAAATATCTAATTACACGACTGTGTTGTGCCAACTATGGAATTTCTCATCTGCTTAGTTGGTGTATATTTTATATTCTTTTTGCGTAGAGATGTGATGCAATTTTGTTGTGCATATCATTGAAAAATCAAGGTTTTTCATTTTACAGTTTTACAACTGGATTTGCCTTTTAAAATTAAATATACATAGCTCGACCGATTTCTGAAGCAAAACTAAAAGTGTGTTTAATGAAACAAACTGATAGTGCGGTGGAAAGGAAATCATTTTACCACTTAAATATTTGATCAAAAAACCACATTATTTGTAATGTTTTGTTCTGTCACCAGGCATTGATTGTCCTTGCTTTCTAACAATCACGTAGATCTTTTGTAAATGTAATTTCGTATTAAACTATAAAAGAATTTTAAAGGAGTAAAACTGATTCATTCAAAGTTAAATCACCACAAATCTAAAATAAGGGAGGATTGGTTTAAAGATTGTTTAGGGCGTTTCTCTTTAATTCTGCAGGGAACAAATCTATTTTCCTCAAACAAACCATGAGCTGTGCACTTTTTTTAAATTGAAACGAGGTGAACGTGAACGATTATTATAAAATGAACAATAAAGTAGTAAACTGGACTTTAAATCTCTTTACACAATAGCTCCTGTCACGGTCAGTTCAAATGTAAAATTTGAGCTACTGTATTGTTTCTAAATGATAAATTTTCAATGACTCACACATCAAATCTAAATCATTTGAGAATCATTGAGATACACATGTAGCTTGCAGTAGTGTCTATCAAGTTTTTCTAGCAAGACATTTCAAAGAACGAATCGAAGGTCACATTCAAACTTAAGAGATAAATAAAATGGTGATGAGAATAATGAATGTGCATTGTACGGATTGTATCGCGATTTTACAATGTACGTTGATTCAGGCTTGGTTTAATAGCTGAAAAAACCGCATGCGACTATAAAAACATGATTGCATCAAAATTCAAACCAATTAATTTTAAAGAAGTGACAGGCACTGTTATAATGGAAGGTATTCCAAATCAATAGAACAAACCCTTGTATGTAAAAGGATGCTTGAATTTTGTTCTAGAATAAGGAAAGGTTTAGCGAGTTTAGCCTGTGTTTAATTGATGAAACTTTTGCATACATTCATTGCAATTCTTTTGTTCGGAGATGGATTTGAACTTTTTTTTACCATACAAGGGGATGGGAGTTTCCATTAAAGCTTAACCTCATCCAACTAAATCAACCTTATGCAATAATGCTTAACAGCTAGAGCACATTTTTTCTTTTACGCGTAACCATAAACCTGTATGAATGTGTATGCATAGATTAAGGTTTACTTGTGCATTGATAATCCACCTTTAAAGCAGTATCTGATGATATTTGCAACTAAAGATGATATACAATGGAATAATTCTCAGAAAGATGTAAAGTGACGATGCAAATTCTTACAATCACCCGATTGACCACTATATACAACGTGAACTTAATATTTGATCGTGATATGAATAAAGCGTTCCATAACTCCGCATCATTTAATAAATAGGGCTTTTGCCTTTTGGGATGTATGAAAACGGTTCAACAAGATGCTATTATTGTTAGTGAGAGCTTTTCGTTTTTCTAAGAGTCATGCAACGGGGGGTATTTATTTGCACTTTGGACTTGAGAATGATTAGTTTTTATTGTAAAGAAGGCTTTATGAATGTGAGATATTGACAGTAAATAATTGATGGGTGAAAGTCGTGAAACAACGCCTTGTGATAAAAAAAATGACGGCAAGCTTTTAGTCAATTTCATATTGGTTCAGTCAAATGTCATTCTCAAATATTTCAGTAGAGGGGCAGTGCAATGATGTTGGATCAATATTCCAGTGAATACATACTCTAATTAATGTTTTCTGAAACCCCACCACACAATGTTCATTTTAGTGTAGGCAATGACTTAGTTCAAATATTTGTTTGATTGTTGAAGGGTGACTCATTCAAGATTGGTTCTCAATTCAAGATCCATTCTCATTCAATGGAAAATTAACGTAGATAAAAAAAGCAGAAAATATTTAGCAGCTTGCTACGTAATTTATTAAATAACCAGAAACAATGAAATCAACTTGTCATTGTTGACATTCGTTCTTTTCCAAGCAAATAAACATCTCCAAGTAAGAAATCTAGAGATGTATATACGCAGAACAGAACCAGATCTCATTGGAAATATAATATTACCATATTTCTAAGCCCAACTTACTAAAGAGGGAGGGTTAGTTATTTTTTTACGCTGAAACCAGTCATTCCCCATTAAATAAAGTGATAGAAAAATCTCATTACGTTTATGTAAATAGCTGATTACAAAAGCATAACTTGCAAGTAAGTTAAGTCATGCTTATTATTTAGGAAGATAAAATAGAATGAAAAGTATTTGTTTGAAGTTATAGTGGATGAATAGATTCATCGATAACCAAATTATCCTGAATTATTGTCTCATATCAATTTCAATATTAAACCTCGTTACGTAATAGCAACCAGAAACAAAGCCAAATTGTAATAATAAAACAATGCTGTATTTTGACACGTATTCTATTGAGTTGATTCACAAGTTCTAATTAAACCCTCATTTATTTGTGTAGCCCTAGTATTACAACTTGTAATGAATAGGTGAGGATTTAGAGGAGGCTAATTATTAATGTGTGTCAGTGCCTGGAAGAGGAAAATAAATATTGAACTGTTGAGCAAAGTCAATATTGAATTGGGATAAGAACCGTTAGTTTTTTGTGGTTCCTTTATTGTGGTTCATTGTTCGCCAGTAATTTTGTAGATTCTTACAGAAATCTTGCGGTAATTGAGGGACATTATGGGAATTGATTTGAGTTGTGACAAATGTAAAATTGCAAGTGAAACTTCAAGTCTATATGGACACAGAAACCTTGCCCAAGCAATAGAAATTAGGTAAATTGAAATTGAAACTATTTGCAAATGGTATTTTTTTGTATTTGAAAGTAAATTGTGCAATTGCAAGGTAAGGGAAGCCAATAAATTTTAAAGTGTTAGAAAAATAAAAGTGACAAAGAAGGAATGAAGGATGTGTGATTTGATGGATTGTAAAAATGTTCATAGCTCGTAAATTAGTTTCAGTGGTTTTCTTAACGGATACAAGTTTAAGAATTTCGTGAGAAATGTTGAAGATGGAAAGTTATGACAAATTTTTAAGGAATCTTGTAACCTCAGGAAATTAATAAGAGACCTACCGCATTATGATGCGGATGAATGGGATATTGTTATAAAGATAATCCCCTGTGTGCAAACTACATCTACTTAAGATGAGTGAGTGCGCACTAAACAATGTATACGTATAGAAATAATTTTTTTCTAGTCGTGATTGTATAATTTTTTTAGTTTGAAAAGGCTAAACGACAAAGCATTTAGTTACGGTTGCACTGTTGCAGTTTGATTTGGGAATTCCAAAATTGCAACAAGTCAATCTTTTTATTTAGTGGATAATGCATGTATTTAAGTTGTATGCCTTTTCTAAAGCTTTATTCAAATTCACTTTTGTTTTTGGTGGGTGGTAAGTAAATTTAATGGTTGAAATTTTATTTTCAAGAAAGCTTGTAAAGCTTATTTTACTGTAGTGCAAACCTATTTAGGTTAATCTATTTCCTTTCAATTGAATTAGCAGAAAAAGAGCAAAAGTTAGTTGGATAGTTTGGCACAAACGATGTGGGCATGAGATTTGCCTAATGTCTTGCAAATAAGGGAAAGATTAATTGGCTCAATTAAATAGCTTGGTTAGGAACAAAGGATTCGTCTATGATGATTCTATTTTATCATTTATCTATCTTATTGCTTAAAGGTTGCATTTACAGGGAGAATAAATTTGTTCAAAGTTTTGTTTCATTAGTACAAAGTAATTATAACTCTTTCTGACATAAAGTCTTGATTAAAAAAATACAAATAAATACTTGACAATTATACCTCCTACTCCTCTGCAATTCAAAGACACGCTTTGCAATGGGAATGTTTATAAATTTATTTCTAGGTCATCTTGATTTTTGCCTTATTTCATGGCTACATAAAACTTCTTCCTCTATTTCTATCTTATCAGTTAATTACTATTTTTACCGTGCGGCTACTCACCCATTTACTAAACTGATGAGTAAATAACTATGATAACTTTAACCAGTACTTCTTTCTCTAGAACGGGATAGTTATTCACAAATCATAACAATTTAAACCCTTAATTACTCGTCAAGAACATTTCTACTAATTGAGAAATGCTGTTTGTAGACCAGAAAGAAAATTGTCATATATGTAAACTATAAACATATGTGTGTTTGCAACTCCATATAAGAAGTCAAATCAAGGTGGACCTCAACTGACCATAAACTTAAAGATATCGGAAGTTGAATATAAATCACAGTAGACTTCCGCTACATGAAATTTTTTAAAGGTTAAAATAAAGAGAAAATCTTTATGCTGCAGGAAAGTAAATGATTGCGATCTCAATTTAAAGACAATGCAGAGACAATGTTTTTCTTCCTTGAGTCCTAAAGTAGGTCAATGGGATGGCAATAATCTAACTTTGAAAGTACATGTAATGCAGTCTAGTAGACAGGTGCAAATTAGGATGGAATTTGAGTAATGTTATAAACATAATAATATGATTGAGGTTGAATAGTTCAGTTATGCGGTCCAACAATCCTTGTTCATTAAACTTTATGAGTATTTACAGGAAATGTGTCTGTGGTGGACAAATAAATATCTGTATTTTGTTATCCCATCTTCACTACAATCATTTATATGCAACCTTGATCTTGGACGGATAGGAAACATTTATGTATGTATTATGGTAATTCTTTCTTTGGAAAGCTACAATTAACAGATAGATGAGATTGAGTGTGAATATTGATTGACCTTAGTTCAAAATTCAATTTTCGAGCATGAGATTACAGCGTGGAGCTTTGGCTTTTGTGTTTTACAACAACTATGGGAAATTACTAAATTGTATAACTTTTTGTTAAAAAATTTTTATTTGAAATTGGATACTTGCAGAATGGGTTTGTTTACTAAAAAGTTGTTTTTAATTACGCAATCAATTTACGAATGACAAATAACTCACAAAAAACTGAGGGAAGTGGAGATGTAACTTTAGTTTGGGAATTTCTACAGTAAACAAACAAGGAAAAAACTTGTTCCAGTTTCACATTTACTGTTACAATAATTTATTAGCTCAAAATTTAGAATTGAAATTATTTGTGACCGGAAGTACAAGTGAGTGACGAATTGGTTGATGATGAGTTTTCATGTAGTAGTTTGAATATAAACCGGAAATGATTTAGTTATTGTCAAAGTTTCCATTCATTTTCCATCCATAAAGAGTAGACATTTCAGTGTAATAAATTGTGTAAAATATGCAATCTATTATTGTTGCGGTGTAATTTTACTACTGATATAATCACAGGTTTCATATCCAACGACTATAACGAATCTCCCGTTATTTTATTTTATTTCCTAACAAATCCACCTCAAACCAATCTCCTAATTTTAATATTATTTATTTTGCAGGGTCTAGCTGGATGGCCAACTTTGTTACCAACGTGTTACTTCTCACATCTCTAGTCTCACTCTGCCTCTCTGTTCAATTTCACAAAAGGGTATCGAGCAGAAGGGAGACTAATCCTCCATTCTCTGCATATTCTGAAGAAGAAGACTCATCAACTAATGATGATTACCTCATTTTATCAACAATAGCACCAACCTCACAAGAAGATGTTGAAGTAACAACTTTAAAAGTGGAGACGGAATCTCAAAACTCAACTCATAGTCGTAACAATACAATTTCAAAAATAACTGTGGAGCATTCAATTGAAGTTAAGCCCACGGAGAATGCATATTTACACAAATCAAGATCTTCAGAAGAAGGTGGAGAAGATTCATCTTCATCTTCTGAGGCTAGAACATATACCTCTTTGTTAACCCCGAGCCTTAAATCAACTACACCCTTTTCCTCAATCCTTATGAACAAAACTTCACGACATTATGGAAACAATGCAAATGTATTTCGACCCTCTACTAGCAATTCAGTGGGGGCTGGGATAAATAAAACATCATCTATTGACAGCACCCCCACTTCAATTCGTGGAGCAAGACCCACCTCTTCTGTAATACAGTTTAATACTGCCACAAATAGTAGAGTAGTTATAAGAAGGAAAATATCATCAATTAATGGAAAACAGGAAGCAAAGGGTAATAATAATGATGTGCTGCCTTCAGAAGGTACGACAACCATACTACCTCTTGATACGGATGATTTAGCATCTTCAACAGACCCTGAAGAATCCCATTCAACAGCAAGTATCAACTCACGGACTGATATTTTATCAACCCATCACTCAAACAATTCCAGAGCCATTGCTGGATTTAACGGGAAAAATGGACAGGCTGTTAGAATTGTTACAAAATCCAGACCAAAGCCTATAATAATTAGGGATCATGAAGCATACTTTAGAAACATAACCTCAGATACGCCTACGACCATGGTAAATGAGCTGGAACAAACTCCCACCACTCCGAAACATGAGCCAACCAATGATGTGATCAAAAACGAGAACATACATCATGCCAATAAAGTGAGAAAAGTTAAAGTGTCTATGGGGAAAAGGCCTGGTGGGATTGTAGGAAGTGTCACCTCACACCTTCCATTGCAAGCGGTCAATGATGAGAATGAGATGAATGTTACCACATCTCCCACAACAATTGTATCTGCAGCAGCAAATCATAATGATAATCACGTAAAACTAAAACCATCTCCATCAACACCAGATTTTACCTCGAGACGAGTTTTCAAAGAAGAGTTTGGAATCCAACGTGATTCCTTTAATGAGACTCGGGATGAGGAGCAATTCGGTTTTCCTACAACATTGGATGACCATGATGAGGAAATTGATCATGAGGAGTTGGAAATGGATGCCACAACTGAGCATTATTATACTGTACTTAATCCAAATGGGAATAGAGAACGATTCAATAATTTCAAGATTCAAGGGTCGGTACAAAATGAAGGCAACGATTCACCAAGAATGGGACATGTTAGAGCTCCAACAACTATTCCACCTCATTACAGGGATTATTTCTCTGACATTAGTACCACTGCTGGTAGTTATGTTGATGGTCACAATACTGACAATTTCAATCATCTTTACCATCCAGACAATCACAGTTTTATTCATCCAACCCCATCTTCAAATAATCACAAAGTTACCAATACCTTGGAGGAAGCACAAACATCGATTCCAAGCGTGTACAATGTTTCGAATATGCAGCATCAAAATCCCGTTGCAGATGAAGATGAGGGAAAGAATGAAACTCAAACTCGGTTATCAAACACAACAACAACTGTTCCCACGCCACTCCTGCCGCCTGGGATAAATATTACGCCACCCTTATCAAACTCGGTGGAAGAACAAAATAAAAGTTGGGCGGAGAATGCGACGGAAAGTACAAGGATTATCAACCATCATCCAACCCAAGCTCCTACAATCAATTCAAAAGAAGCTACAACTGTTTTCTACACTAAAGTAGAGAAACCCCATTTCACATCAAGCTCTTATGAGTTTAGTACAACTAAAGAATATTCTTTTACTTCAAATTCTCATGATGATCATGATGCTGAGCATCACGAAGATGAATTTCATTCCCATGATCATCATGGAGTCGGGAATTTCACAAATTCACCAACGACAGCAACACCGTTCCTTATAAATGGAACTGTTAATGCTTCATCTCAAATTCCGGTTGTGGTAGCTGTGACCCCAACAAAAGCACAAACAATGAGTCCAAAAATTAATGAATCTGATGAACATGAACCAAATCTTTCTACAGAACAAAACATTTTAGAAATAGCCAATAATGATGTTTCTTTGGAAGAAAAAGATGCATTTTTTAAAGGCCTGCCAACCGTCAATATTCCATTGATGTATCAAGTACCAGTTTTGGTGAAAATGGAATTAGAGCTGCCCCAGCAAATGTTTTGCTCTCATTTAAAAATGTTTAAGCAAATGATTGTAAAGATCTATAAAGGGAAGAAGAGGTGAGAATTTTTTCTTTAACTTGTAGGGATTTCATGGTTCAAGAGATGTGAACCAAAAGTCTTGTTCAAAATGGTTTAAAATCAAAAGCTATTCGATGACAATTGAAATGATGTTTCATCCAACTTTTGTAGTTAGCTGGTATTGTATTTTGAATTAGCCTACCATCTGTCCCATTAAAAAACATTTGCTTTTAAGTGTTGATCATCAATTAAATTGCCATTAAAATTTAACAGGGCTGCTATTACTCATAGTGCAAGGGATTATCGGATATTGTAGTACACATTTTTACTGAGCATTTAATATAAAATTATATGCGATAAGCTCCTGTAATGAAAAAACCCAATCTTTATGAAGAATCATAAAGTCTGACTCATTGCAAACAAAACATTTTGTATCTAATAAACTTGCGTCAAATATTTAAATGTCACGAAAAGCATGGAGATACCCACAGCAGTGCAGAACACAATTTTAGCACTTTTTCATACCAATGAAATCATTGATCTTAGAATTAAAATTAAAATTTCAAATTACATAGCTGGTCATAACATTTAACGATACCAAAGTATAAGATTTAAGCGTTAGAAATATTTATTGAAGTATTACACAAAAGCTTCCATCATTCACTGTCATTCATGAAACCATTTTAAATTCCTCAGTTATCCTGGAAGTATGTATACATGCATCCTTTTGCAAATTTTATGCATCTCCACGAAATCTGTAAACTTCCAAGTTTTGTTTCCCTATATTTAATTAAATTGCTTAAAATTACAGATACGCAGTTGAAGAAGATCAAATTGTTCTTTACATTCAACCAAACTGCTCCATTGTTCCTACTGACTCATCAAAGGAACAAGATATCTCAAGTGTTGCTCCTTCATTAATTACTTTTACAGCAACTACGTCCAAACCCACAATTCCAACAACAACAAAGTGGACGACTACGTTAAAACCTGAATCAAGCACTCATAAAAATCAGACAACTACATCAACAACTACTACAACGTCAACCCCAAAACCTGAGGACAAAACAACCCTAGCAGCCGTTTTAAAAAGACGTCGAAGAAATGTGGAAAGAGGTGAAAGTCTGATATTAGACAACAAAAGAAGTTTGCAAGAGGACAAAAATAATTCCGGTCTTGGTGAACGATTTAATAGTTCTAAATCTCAATCTTTGGTCAATTCCTCGGAAATTGTGTCAGTCTATTTTTACATCAAAGACAAATTCGGAAATTACGATCAAGATTTGACAATGGCCTTTTATGAATATTGGAATAAATCTACAACGAATGAAAGCGTTTTTCAAGGCATTTTCTATCAAACGGTGAGTGAAATGTATTTTAACTTTGTAGTTTGAACAGTTTCAATTTTTAACAAAAGTGTCGAATTGCTCTAATTATTCGGATGAATAATTTAGACTAGTCCTTGTCATTCAAATATTAAGATACGTTGCATCCCCTTTCATTTTTAATGCCAATACTTACACATGGGTAACAAGAAGTTTGTAATCTAGGTCATTGCTAATCCATCGTGATACTGCATTCATTTACTCGAGGTAATACACACAAAAAGAGAATAAAAAAAGTGTGTGATGAACATATCAGATTGATCAGACCGTGTTTAATGGCTGAATAGTTTATAGTCTTGTGTGTTTGCACTATTTATTTACCAATACATCATGCATGTATGAGATTTGATATAAGATCTGCTGCACTTTTGACAAAACTTGTATTTTTAGGTGAAGAAAGTCGATATGGTGTCAGCAAGTCAATTAGTATCTCCGGATGATGATGGAAATGAAAATTCTGGAATTATTGCTGCAATTGGTAAGACTGTAAAAAAACTTGAAGTTTCTCATTCTTTTTTCCATGAACTTATAGCAATAGCAACAATTGCAGCTACGTGCCTGTTTTTAATTGGAGTTTTGCTGGTAAGATTTTTCTCAATGTGGAATTGGAAACAGCATTTAATTTGGAATTTCGTAGCTTGTTCTACGTCATCGTCAATCCCAAACCAAGTTTGCTAAAAGATGCACACCCGTGACTCTTGATGATTTTAGCTTGGATAATATTTCCTTCTCAAATAGTTTCAGAAGAAAACAACGCCTTCGTGGATCTAAAAGATCTTATACAAATGCAGCATTTGATGATCATGTAAGGTTTTAACTTTGATTCTTTTTTACCAAACTTATTTCTAAGTTTTTTTTGCATTTATTTAAGACGGCCCCATCAAGAGTGGTAAATTCATCAACAATTCATTCCGCATTAATGGATAATTCTGGAATTGATGCTGAATTCAAAGCAATTCCAAACGTTAATCCTACTTTGGATGATATTCCACAAGGGGCCGAGACAAAAAATAGATACGCCAATGTTATCCCTATGCCTGATACAAGAGTTTTATTGACATTCCAAGAAGATCAAGCCAATTCGGACTATATCAATGCAAATTTTGTTAGGGTACGTTTCATCATAATTTGTAACTAAGAGGAGGTGCGGATAAATAATGATTTTTCACAAGCAGGGACCAAATGGTGAATCAAAGCGCTACATTATCACCCAAGCTCCCTTAGAAGAAACTGTAGTGGACTTTTGGAGAATGGTTTGTACAAATAATTAAATTTATTTAAATATGTATGTATCATTGAGCTTTGATCTTGGTAAAGGTTTGGGAGCAACAAGTTCGTGTGATTTTCATGGTCACAGACTTTGTTGAAATTGGACATGTAAGTTTAAAATGATTTGAAAACAATAGCATTGTCCTTGCTTTTAATTTCAGTCAAAATGTGCAGAGTACTACCCACGCTCTGAATCAATAGATTGTAGTCAACTTCATGGTGATTTTCAAATCACATTGGAAAAGCGAGAGCAGTGTGATAACTGTGTGACATCTTTTCTGGTCATTAAGGTAATATTTACAAGCTGTTAGTTTTAGTTTTTAACTTGTTTTCTGTTAAAGGATATGGATAGAAATTTGAGAAGGGATGTAATTCATCTCTGGTATCATTCATGGCCAGATAAAGGAGTTCCTCCAGGTGGGAGAACTACTGTCGACTTTCTTCTCAAATCTAGAAAATTCACAAAGGAACAAAGTCCAGTTATTGTTCACTGCAGCCCGGGGACAGGAAGATCTGGAACAATTGTGGCTTGTGATATTGCCATGAAAGAATTTGAACTAAATCAAAAAGCTGATATACCACGAATTGTCCTTCGCTTGAGACAGGATCGAGCAGCATGTGTTCAAACAAAGGAACAATATCTTCATATTTATGAATCACTGCATCATTATGCCACAAGATACGCTGCAAGTAAAATGGAGCCAATTGGGGCTGTTCCTTAATTGAAAATTGGAAAACCTTCATTTTTGGGGAGAATTGCATAAATGCAGCATGAATTTGCACAGTTCTCTTATTATAGTTCAATTACGGTTTGGTGTGACGTGACTGATTATTTCTTGTTATTGTGATATACGCGTACTTATACTCCGTTGAGATGAAAATGGTTTAATTTTTGGGAGAACGCTTACTTCCACTAATCTATCGTTATTTATTTGTTAGCTGTTTAATGTATCAATGCAATTATTGAATAATTAAATAATTAAATAAACGATCAAAATTGAATTAATAACTTGAGCACAAAGCAAGCTGCACAGAAACAGAACCCTATATAGTGTTTTCTTAATGAATACCACAAATTTTTTGGTGTTTAACTTTCGAATCAGGTGGGGGCGACGGCGACACAGTAATTTACTGCTAACGGCTATCAATCTATAAATTGATGCTTGATGCTCGCTATGGCTTCAGATATTATTTTAATCCATAACAGTTCCTTCACGCTTGAATATCTTTCCCATAATGTGGGTGAAATAATGGTAGCTGAGGATAAATCTAACGATCGTCCTTGACAAATTTGTCGATTGAAATGTTACGTTATATTTGCTCAGAATATTTGGTTCACGAAAAATACATCAACCCGACGGGATGCTTGGGTAATAAATATAACAGTAAAGGATCAGAAGCCAAGAAATTCAAAGGAATTTCGGGGATTCAATCCAGAAATGGGTCAACTTAACTCAAACTTTATACTGTATATCGATGCTCATAAACTTGAAGATGGTAGTTATCTTTAATATTAAACTTGATATTTTAGTGGCCATTACTTGTGTAAATATTCGAATGTTGAATGAAATTCGTCTCCATATGTAATTTCTATCGCCATCCTTCTTAATTTGGAAGTTTGGATTACTGATCATAGAATTTGTAACTTTGGACTCTGGATACACCAATCCAATAATGTGCTACAGATTTGGAAGGATTTTTTTAAATAATCACTCAGAAATTGGGTGACATTGGTGAGCTATTATAATTGAAGGATAATGAATGAAATTAATGTTGCCTATACAGAATTACTTTTATTTTCCCAAAGAATCAACAAATTCTACAAAACTCATAGTTATAAATAAGTAGGTAATTTGCAGAATAGGCAATTTTCAAAACAGCTAACGCCCGCACTGTTAATTCTGTTGAAACATTTAAAGATGCATAGCTACCTTTCTTACTTTTAAAAGCGCTGCATATGTAAATGAACATGTTGTGCATTTGACTGCAAGACATTTACTTGATTGAACATATCTAAACAATCTTAAAGAAATTAGTTTCGAGCAGCATTGTTTTATCATCAATGTCGTATTGAATTTTAATCTAAGACTACTGAAATAATTATTAAAAGTATAACATGAAGCAGTTACGGGTTAATTAGACTAACATGATGAAGTACATTTTTAATCAACAACACCAGGCTGCTCGTACTCGGCAACAACAAGTTTCCATTGCTGATGAATGTCATTAGGATCAGCGTTGATACAACGGACATGGTTTTTAGTCCCTTGATGGGACAACGCCTTTCCATTGGCCTTGTTAATTATCATGACATAAGGTTCATGCTCTCCTTGGTGGACCTCAAGACGCCAAAGATGGAATGAATAAGTGTCATGGTCCTAATTATATCGATTCAACATTAGAGCAGTGTGAAAAATACAAATTCTAGAATAAACTTACAGCATAAATTACGGAACCCTTGCCATCCACTTTTTCCGTAAGGACACGAAGGGGGTCACCCTTCTTTCTACATTGAGACAGTATTTGGAATCCATCATCTAGTTTTCATGAATATTTATGACCGTTTCAATTACGTTTTGTTTTTTACCCACAACTTCAACCCGAAAACGCTGTGCATTCGAAGTATTTCCATCCCACATAATTAATTTTGCTCCATGATCCGTTGTTTTGTTGTGGAGATCAAGAAACTATAAGGATGAACTGGTTTTTAGTTTCCTCAAAAAACGTTGATACATTATAGATTGTGTGAGGAAAGGTAAAAATACAATATGCATAAATGATGAGTGAAAACGTTGAATTGTATTATGTGAAATCAGTTAGTATCTTTAAGTTTTCAACTTACCCTGTTATCGAACAAGCTCATAAATCGATACACTTGTCCATGGTCAATTGTGGTTATAGCCATCTCACAAATTTCTTGATTTTTAAAAAAAATCAATTTCGTTTCGCAACAAAGGCAAATTAATGATCGAGATTAGCAATTTTTTTTATTGGTTAACTCTTTAATGGGTAGAAAGTATTATTAATTTCTCTCCAGACGGCTCCAGTAAATAGTAAAGAATGAACTAGAAGGTTTGGAGAGAGAATACTCGGTTATATTCGCTGGAAAACGTGGCGAACTGCTGGAAGATCAATAAGCGTAAAGCCTACGTCGTATACTGTCGGGTGCTATAAACAGTTTGCAAGTAATGTACAAATGTCAACATAGTCAACAAAGTATTTAAGCTCAAGAAAATTTTGAAAAATGAAACAAATAGTTCATGATTGCATTGATTGCATGATTTGTAATATGTTTATCATAAATCAATCAATTATGGTATAATATACTTACACCTGAACTGAACTAAACTTTCAGTGCAGCTTCGTATAGCCCGAGTCAAAAAATAGTTAAAATTCCGTCATTTTTCAAAATCAGTCACCCCTAGAAGGGTCTTTTCATATTACAAAGCCTAACCCTAACCTAAACTAACATCGCACAAAAGAAAAATCTCGAAATTTAATTTTGCTATTTTTCAAAAATTTGTGTTGGCCAACCTACCAAGCCAAACTGACCTCCTAATCAACCCGAATCATATTTTGAAAATATGTTCTAACAACATCAGCCCAATAAATCCTAAAAATCGAAAAAAATTGAGAAAGGTCACCCCTTTTGATTTTTGTACTGAATAGAACTTTTGACAACGGGTGGATTTGGCCCATCTTCGAACTTCATTCCTAACTTGACCTAATGTGCATTGGTGCTAAATCTCATCCAAATCCTTGCGACTACTAGAGTGTCCCAGACAGACAGACAGACGGGTGCATAAGCCCTGACTCGGGCTAAAAATGAAATGAATAACACTATTAATCCTAAAGTATGTATGAATACCCAACTATAGCTTTTTTCTTTAAATAATGTACGTGATAAATACCTACATACATGGGATACAGAAACTGACATGAAACAGACATGACATTAATCACGTATCACGTATTCTTCTCCACTAAATATTAGTAAATATGAACTACATATGTATTTATGTAAATATTTGGATGTATAGACAAGAAAGATTGACCATTATTTTTGTCGTTTATCCATAAATATCTCAATAAATTCCAACTGCAACCCACAAATTATTCTCTCTTTTGCATTTTTCAATTTTACAGGACAATTTAGTAAAACAGAGACATTACATCAAAATAAACTTGAAAATTATACTATGTAGTTACGAAAACATGCATAGACTTGGTTTCATTTACGCTCATAACAAAGGGAACAAAGTCTGACATATTCATTTGGAAAACAATTTTACAGAAACAAAAGAATCTAAAACACCTCCACTGTGACTGGTTATGCATAGATTATTTTGGATTCGAAATGCGTTCAGGACAGATGGGATTCCCTTGGTTTCATTTTAAAGATCCAATTGAACAATCATCTACAACATTGGTTTCTGTGAGATTGATAAATTTATCAATATTTGACCCCGACAACAATGGAGTTATTCCTTTTGATTTTGAAATATTTAAAAGTTGCTTTCATTTAAAATTCATCCTACTTCGATGTAGAGAGAATCGTTCAATTCTCCCAGTAGCTGAAAATAATGAGCACGAAGAAGGACTTCCAATTCCATTAAGACAATCTGAAGTTCA
>JAAOWG010000514.1:0-16498 GCA_036491945.1 Paranurophorus simplex
TGATTTTTATGCTCATGACGACCACATGAAAATGTCATGGTGCTTAAAAAGTATGGATGTAAATAATGACGTTTGACGGGTGACATGACGATGAAAACATGAAGTCTGGATCGGGCTTAACTCCTCATGGCTCCAGTAAAAGGAAAAATCAGGGTTTGACACCCGTTCGGTTTTTGAAAGCAGATTCCGATGAAGATGAGAGTGAAGATGATGAAATGGTGACCAAAAATAAGTGGAAGATGATAAATGGAGGAAAGGAGTATGAAGTCAGTCCACACCAATCCCACTCACAGATATATAGGACGAGGGATAAGTTTAAGAAATGACAAACAGCCCCCTATCTGGTGGAGTATCGCACAGACGTTAAAGACCGAAAAGAAACTAGTGGGGAAAGGACCACCTAGCAAGGTGTGGAAGATGTATTCATTCCTTGCAAGGGGAGACGTAGTGAAAAATGATTTAGATTCCCCACCTTCGACTCCCCCTACTCCTGATGAAATTGTTTTAATTCACTCACCTTTAACTGTCCAAGAAAGACAAATTGCAGAAGAAAAAATAAAAGCAGCTGGGGATGAAGGGATACCTGTGCGAGGAACAAGTTCAACATTGAGGTGGAAAGAACCCAATCCGACGGCGAAGGGTCATAGATATAGACCATGGGCGTTATTCTTCTGTGGTTCTGGAACAAGAAAATGGATCTGTACTGCTGATCCAAGTAAGTTAAATTAGTCAATTGTGGCATCTTCCTAAGGTTATCGTTTCAGATTGTACTAGAGGAGCAGAAATGGAAGAGCATCCAAAATGTAACCTCCATCGGGGGGATACCGTTGGATTTGTATTGGGGGAGTGGACGGATTCCATGAATAAGAAAAATGAAGTTGTTTTGCACATTATAGCTTCATTTACTTACATGGTGGGGGATGAAAATGGAATGTTTAAAAATTCACATAAAGCTATGAGAGCCCAATCTATAGGCAGTGAGACTGGCTGGATAACTTACAGAAAAGAAAGGGCGGATAAAGGGAAAGAGGTAGAGTTGAAGGAAAACAGGAATAGAAGACGTTACTTCAATAACGAGGCTGATTTAATGAAACTATATTCTGCACGTCAGGTAATGCAAAATTTTGAAAATTGTATTTTCAATATTAAATTCAATTGGGTAGACATGCACTTTGCTGAGGATGTTGCTGTGGCCTCAGACGACCGTCAAAATAATTTGTTTGAATCTGATGATAAATTTTCCAAATGGAGCGTATGAACATTTAAAGGAAGAGATGGACATGTTTGGAATGACGTTGAGGATTCATGACCGACTTTCTGTTAAAGCTGCAGAGGAATTAGTAATTGATAAACAATTACAAATTCCATTTGTTGTACATGCAGAGGAGGATGATACAGTTGGATCCCTGCTTCTAAGAGGGAATCAAAAGGCAAAGAAGTGTACTCAAAAAGATGGAGAAGGAAGGCTTGCAGCTCTTTATTTTGCTGCTAATCCTTACATCATTTATGCTGGTCAAGCACTCAAGGGAAATGTGCACGGATCTTCGACCACTGAGGATCCTGTGGTGTTTTATACAAAAAACAAAGGGAACCACCCCGACTGTCTAATTGTGCCCCTGGGTTTGGTTGCTGCAGATGAACGTTACAAGTATGAGTTTATCCTTCATGTCACTGCGTTAATTGCATCTTTACTGAAACTGCCTAATTGTGTCAACCCGGAGAAATATTCGGCTCAAGCTCATCCCGTCTGTATCAACAAACAGACAAATTCATCGTTTGTTGAGAAATGCTCTTGGCCTACAATCCAAGCTATTTTAAAAAAGACTTTTCGTGTGGATGTGTATTTAGGCCCTGAAACTGATAACTCGAGTGTCTAGGTTACTATTTGTTATGTAGAATAACCTTTATGTAGTACTAAATGTATAAATTTTTTTATTTAATGTGTAACCAATGTATCTCTAAGTATTAGTACAAGATAGCTATTATGCAGCACTGACTATTTTGTTTAAAATTAAAATAAGTAAAATAATTCCTAACCTAAGGCTCCCATCCCCTTTTAATTGTGTTTGCAGGGTGTGGGAGAGTTGGAGCCTTGCGGATTCCACTTCCGGGGGTACAACCCTCCCATAACATTCATTCGGCAAGGGTCCATCCCTTCGAAGGGTATTTACACCCAATTTAAATCTCCGCCTTCGACCAATCCCATGCAGTACTGTGATGGGATGAGGATCCGTGGATCTTCCAACTCGAAGATTCCTTGAGCCGGGATGAAATATAATTATTTTTTCATTAATCCTTTCTACAGCCTCCCCTCCCTCAGGAACAACAATGATCTCCGAATTTCGGAGTGGGAGTCCTTCTTGCGACATTTTCAGCCTCCACAAAACAAAACAAACAAATTCCCGCCTTCCCTTTAAAAAAAATAAATTGGATACAGATTCATTTACATAGACTTTTCTAGAAAAAAAATCCCTCCCTCTTGATTGCAACGTAATTAATTATTATAAGTACAAGTATTATAATATTATAATATATTTAATTGATACAGGGTAAGGAAAAGGCTTACTTAAAGGAAGATTGTTTTTCAACTTGAAATATTTCCTTGAAAGAAAGGGCTGAAAAAGAGAGAAGATGGTGGACTACAGTAAATGGAAGGACATTGAAGTATCGGATGATGAAGATGATACTCATCCCAACATTGATACCCCATCCTTGTTTAAATGGCGTCATGAAGCCAGGATCCAAAGGATGCAGGAGGAAGAGGAAGAAAAGAAAAGGATTCAACAGAAGAAAGCAGAATTAGAGAAAAAGAAGAAGGAGATGCAAGATAAGGAGATGAAGGGTGAAAGGATGGCAGAGGAGATGAACAAATTGTGTGTGGAGGAACAACAAATTAAAACGCAGGAAGAAGAGATCAAGAAAAAGGATCGACTTAAGGCATGGAATGTAGATACTATTGGACAACCAGGTATGATTTTTTTATTTGGAGAATAAAAGGGTGAAATTATTTGCATTTTGGAATCTGAGGAAAAACCTTTTTTTCAGGATTTTCAAAGACTGTTATAAATACTTCAAAACCTTCATCAGATGAGGAGCTCACCGAAGAACAAAAGGCAGAGAGACTAAGGAAGTTTACAGCAAAGTATGAAAAGGAATTAAAACGGTTTGGAATGCTGAGGAAATATGAAGACTCCAAAAAATTTCTGCAAGAGTATCCTGATTTGGCTTGTGAGGATACTGCAAATTATCTAACGTTTTGGTGCATTGATTTGGCAATGGAAGAGAAGGACAGTCTTTTGGAGCACGTGTCACATCAAGCCATTGCTATCCAGTTTTTACTGGAGTTGGCCAAGCAAACAGAACGGGATCCAAGAAGTTGTGCAGGGAATTTTTTCTCAAAGATGGGCCACGTTGATCAAACAGAGTACAAACAGGCTTTTGATTTGGAGTTGAAATTATTCCAACAGAGAATAAAGAAAAGGGCTGAAGAGAAAATGAAACAGCTAATTGCTGAGGAAGAAGCAAAAGAACGGGAGGAACGGATTAGGAATAGTCCAGGTGGGCTTGATTGGGTGGAGGTAATGGAATCTTTGCCAGAAAACCTGAGAAAATGTTTTGAGGAGAGGGATATTCCCATGCTTCATAAAGTGATTGAGGAGATGCCTGTGGAGGATGCAAGTTATCATATTAAGCGTTGTATTGACAGTGGATTATGGGATCCCGAAGGGAACAAAAAAACTGAGCCAACAACCGTTGATGGGGAAATTGAGCTTGAACAAGAAAAAGAAAAAAATTCTCCATAAAAATTCGAGGAATGTCATATTTAATTGAATGCTTTCAAATTAGTAAAAAGTTTCAACATTCTTTATGACCTACAAATCCCGTTTTCTAACGGCATCCCCGATTGTGAGCACTGTCATAGTTTGACTTTCGTCCCCATCGTGCGAAACCTCTTTCAATACGGAAATTGGCTCTAAAAATCTCAATATTTTTTGAACTGAGCTTGAATATTTGTTGAGATTGATGTTGTCCTTTCCTTGCATTACATTTTCCTTCAAACGACTTGATACATCATACTCGTCTTCATCAAGTTGTGGACTACAGAATCCTAATATTCCATTGCTGCCATAAGAGTACAAATTATATAAAATAAGCTATATCCAATCCAAAGTTAAAAGTTTCTGTTCCACTACCTGAACCATCCATTGTTGAACATATCTCTAGAATCATAGTCCTCATTTTTCTTTTCTATTACTGGGAATCCAACGATTGTGAGCTTGTCAAGAGCCCTGGCAGTACTCAACAATTCCTCCAAAACAGCGCCTGTTACTCCTGCTACATTTTGATTTCTTTCATCCTCCTCGGAGCATACTACCTGAGCCCCTTGGACAATTGTGAGACTTCTAAGTCTTGGCAAGGAGGCCAATGTTGCCAACTCATTTGCCATCACTCGTACCCCATACAGTTGAACGTTTTCAACTGTTTTAGGCAAAAGATGTAAGTTGGACAATGAAAAGTTGTTCATTTCCGGATCTGCTCGATAAGTTCCAATTGATATTATACGGAGGCCCGTCATCCCATGAAATGATGCTGCATCAATTTCGTACTCTGTAACTTGGGACGAGATGCAATGTTCTGATAAACCATGAATTCTTTTGAATTGATCTTCTCCATGAGCGGAAAGCATTAGGGATTCCATTTGAGAGTTATTTTCACATAACCGAATGAAATCCTTTTTTATAAATGTCCATGGACAAAGTGCATCGGAGACCCATACTAATGTCCTCAGATTTGTTTGATACTGAAGGAATGTACGCCAACTTGGGCTTAGCAATTGGTCCAACACCCTTTTCATCAGAGGTACTCCTTGTATTCTATTTATTGAGTCAAAATCTCGCAAATGAATTTTGATCCAGAATTGTAAATCTTGAATCATTGGAATTGTTTCAGTGAATCTGCCAGACACATCTTTATCCGTTAGTGTCAACGAAGAGGTTTTTAGTGTTATCAGTGTTTGGGAGTGCCGTTGTAGAAAGTTTACGAATGGTTGGGCCCAGTAGTTAAAATTGCTCATTTTCAACTTTGGGTCATCCCAGTCCATAAAATCAGCCACCTCTAGCGTCGTCAGTTTCGGACATTCCAACAAGTTGAAAAGATACCATAAATTCTTGGCCGTTCTTTCCTTCAAAGAGTTGCAATGGCTCAAATGCGCCTCAAAGTACTTTTGTTGCGTATCTTTGTCCACTCCTTTGAGTACCAGACTCATTTTTGCCTTGACTATTAACGTTTTCAGCATTGGAAGTTTAACAATGTCGATCCTTGAAGTGTGTGTAAAGTAGGGAGGATAGAGGTCAACGTTGTTGAAGAAATCACCGGTAAGCTCCAATTTTGAAAATTGCCATCCTCTCTGAAGAAGTTGTACAAAAATGGGGGTGTCAATGTCTGCATGATGTGAATGTGTTTTCAAATGATTTCCATGCTTAACAAACTTGTCCAAGTTGCTAACTACAATGAAGCCAACGCGTGTGGAGAGATCGTCTGGTTTATCGCTATGGAGTGCAAGCATCACTTCCCATTCAGGTTGTTGAGGATTATCCGACCAAGTAGCGCAAGTTAGGGAATGCACAGTCTCCATTTTCTCTACCTCACCAAGTAATGGAATTGGACTCTAAAATAGAAAAATTAGTGAAAATATAGTATTTATGAAATCTTCACCTTGGGAAGGGACACAAGTCCTACAGACAATGTGGGTAGTAAACTAGAAGATGCTTCCATCGTGTCCACTTCTTTGTACCCTTTAATATTCCGCTAGTCTCTTAACTAATAATGTATAATATAAATATATATTAAGCACCAACAACAAACTTCATGTGCCTAATGTACCTTATTAAAATTTTTCCGGTGTGGCAAGGATAGTTAGATCTTATTCAATGAAACCAAGTCCGCCTTTCGTTATCTACACAATCAGTTTTACTAAAATTTTGTTTCAATCGTGAGCCTAGTCATATGTACTTAGGTCTGAGTACTGTTAATGAATCTTAAAACTTTTATTTTAAATTTTAAAGAACCGTTTCGAAGTTTACAAATTATGGTGCTATGACAATCAATCAAGTACCGATGCCTGATGCATCAAGGTGCTTTAACGTCTTGGTAGAAAAGGTGTTAACGCATCTTGCCTGACGCATATATTGAAAACTGTTTATTTTTTTAGCCAAAATTTAAATGCATTAACAAGCAGAGTTTAATGAAGCTGTCTCAGATCGTATATGTTGGTTACGTATTTCTCTGAATTGGCCGATAATTCACGATTCCATTTCAAAACTTGTGCTTTAATCTGTAGTAATCTGTAGAAAAAAGCAAGTAATTTTGTAGTGTATGTTTTAGTATCATCTCTACCAGAGAAGAGTGCTACACATAAGCACTCATTTTTGTTGTAACTGCTTACTTTGTCAAATCAGTCCACATTACTTTTTGAACCAAATCATGCTTCTGTTCACCATCCAATTGAGCCATTTCAGTTTCAAGTTGCTGTCGAATTCGCTCATTTTCCAGAAGTTTTGCAAGAACGCGATCACTACATTATATTGTTACATTCAAATTTTGCAATAGTATATAGTGTTGCATACACGTTGTTTATGACAAGAGGGCCATGTCCACTACTGATCCCATTTGCACGATCTAGTTCAGCTTTCAAAATAGGAATTTCTGACTTTAGCTTCGCTATTTCCATTAGAATACTTGTAGACTTTTGTTGATTTCCTTGTAGTGTCTGAATGTGAACGACAACATTGTTAGTACAATTCAATTATTGAGTTATATCCTTCTAAATGAATTTGTTGCAATGCCAACTTTTAATTACTCACATGCTCCCATACTTCAATGTCCTTTAAGATGGGAGCCATTAAAGCTTTAACAGTTTCCTCGACTTGAAGCTTTTCTTCTTCCATGGAAGACGCTTCGTTTCGTTTTTGCTTCACTTCTAAATGCAAAAGATTCTAGTTTTTCCACAAATTGGTTAAGGACATACTTGAAGCAAGAGCTTCCCAGTGGGATTTCCCTTCGCATAAAAGAGATTGAACGGTTTTTGCCATATCTGCCATCTTTGCAATTCCATCAAACTTGTTTCTTTCTACAATAGATTTTTCATATGATAAGGTTGCCAACTGTTCCCCAACATTGGTTAAACCAGTAACGCCTAATTTTTCTTCTGCATTTCTCTAAAATACATTATTATACTTCAAGTATTCATTGTAATCCTCCCAAATCTATTTTGTTAATTACTTACCAAATTGCATTCACTGTTTTTTACTTCTCCATCAAGGATGAATTTCGTCACAGATAAATGTCCAAACTCGGCTTGAAGTTTCTGCAGTTCCGACCTCCTTTCTTTAAAAAGTGCAGTCTTTTTCCGCATTTGTTGGATGTAGTCCTTACATCGGTTTGGAGCATCGCCTTTGTCATCCAGTTGTCCTTTCTCTTGCATTAATTTGTTAAATTCCTCTGTGACATCATTACATTTAAATCTTAGTAGACTCTTCCTCTGGACATTTATGTCAATTTGTTCTTTCATCAGGGTTAATAAGTTATTTGCCAAATCTCCCTTGGATTTCAGCTTTAGCTGTTGCGAGATCAAGTTTTCCAAGTTTTCAATATCCTTTATAATTTCATCCATCTATATGTAAATAAAAAAACATGAGGCATCATTTAAGGATGGAGGTATTATTGAAGAGCAAACTGATACTAATGTATACCCTTTGTTTTCTAAATTCTAAATCTCCTTTACATAGGGGAGGATTCTCTTCTGTAATTCGAAGTGCAAGGTAAGCTCTTTTTGATCGTTCTATTTGTGTTGGAAGTTTCTCTTGTACAATATGCTTCAATATTTCTGCATCCTGTTCAAATCTGTTGAGGATTGTATCCGTATTCCCATCTTCATTGAGATCCATCATGTCCTGTATTTGCAAATGAAGCATTTCTTCCTTTCTAATGAGATTTTCCAATTTGCTTTCTTCCTCTTCCAGTTGCCTACATAATTTCAATTTGGTCTCTCTACCTTTTCGAAGCTGCTGCGCTTGAAGTAGATGATCAGCCGTAAAATATTGGAACTACATACATATTAACAACTTTGTAGATTAATTTTACATCCGGATGACACATATAAATAGATATTTACCTTGCTCTTCAAGCTTTCCACTTTTCTGCTCAAACACTCAATATCATGATCAATTTTCTCTAAATCATTGATCAACTCATTCACAGGACGTTTTTGCATTTTGGATTCCATTTCCTTGAGTCGCGTATGGACTTCCATGAAATGTTGGATTTGTGCTTCATACTGAAATTCAAAAAAGATCGTATTTCACTGCATAGTATATTATATTATATATTATATATGAATGTATGCACTTGTTGGAAGGAAGTTTCAACATAATCATCCATCATGATATCCTCTGGTATTTGCACTTTCACCAAATAATTTGCAAGATATGCTCTTTCTTTTAAGTCCCCTTGTTTAAGCAGAAGCCAGGCCATTATTTCCCAAATCGTTTCAGCATCAGGATTCATCAACCCCTGTCTAACTTTCTCTGGCACATTTGATCCTGTCCAGTATCGAAGGATGCTCAAGAGTTCCAAAACTCGTGTCATCTCCACCTCATGTTCACTCTCCCCTTTGAATTTTGGGTCAATTGCACCCAAAACCTTGTGGAAAACCTGCACAACGTTAATATTGAGTTGCATTTGGATAAAGAGGGTGAGAGTATAATTAATTGGGTTACAACACCGTCAATAAATCCGTAGAATCCAGTGATCCAAATGACGCCATATTAAACTCCAAATTAAACGGTTCTTTACTCAACTCTTGGATTATGTATTTCAACATTTCATTTGATGAGTCTGACATTTTGAATATAGTTAAAATCCAATCCCAACAAGGATGATTTCCTTTCCACATGAAATTCCATAAACTCCAAAGATTCATTTTATTGAAATACCTACGGAAACAATGAGAAGATAAGAATGAGTTTTAAGTGCCTTATGCAATACAGAGAATGTAAAGTCATCTTGATTGGAAGCAGATGGTTTTGTTGGACTTGGAATTGCCAACAAAAAAGATCCAAGTCATGGAATCTTAAATCAATATATGTAATGACGCACTTGACATTGCATGATTTGTAAGTAACGTATTCCATAATTCTATATCCCACTTTCCCATTTTTTGGAAGGAAAGGGAAACTGGATAGAAAGTGATTCTGTCCAGAAATCATCTTGTTATAGCATAAAGGGCAACCCGCGTATGCAGCCAACATCAATTCATTGTCTTCAACTTTGGATTCTTTTGGATGGGATGGTGGGAAGATCATTTCCTATTTTTCAGCTGTTTTTCTTGTACTCCATTGTATCCATCGTCTCAATACTCCAGAGATGAGATAGACCAAAGGATTAAGGTAATGCATAATATTTATTTGAATTATTATTAATCAATTAATGATTATAACCAATCTTCAAATTACCATATGATGTAGGACCAAAGGTTTTTAGCAAGTTGTAATAATGCTTATGAAATTAAGGGACCCTCCATTGCATTTAATATTTTAATCTATTATCCTTTCCTTGGGTTTCATTTACATTTGGCCATGTTTCAATTATTTATCTGCTATCGGAGATGATGAGTTGATGTTGATATTACATAATTAAGTAATATGAGAATGAGTTCAAATTGAGTTTAAAAAGGACGCTTGATTCCATTAAGATTGATGAATTGCATTGCTTCATAGTTGTATAGACTTTTAGCTGTTTCATGTCTTAATTGCAATTTATGAACAATCTGATGAAAACAAGGGAATTCTCTTGGATTGAAGCTACATACAATATTTTATTTGTTTATATGTTGTAATCTGCAGCAGTTTTCGTTATTAATTGGAAGAAGAGGTCCCTGTAATTTGAGTTCAAAATATCGATTACCAAAGGAAATGATTTTCCATTTCATCATCCTTGAAAGAAACATGGTTGTAGAGTCAGTTTGTGAAATCACTAAAAGCCTCGGTGAATGCAAAAGGAATGATAAGTTTGGAGATCAAAAGCTTTTGCTATAAAAGAAATTGAATATTAAGTAAAAGAGCTAGTAGATACTGCATACAAAATACTTGAGAGGGAAATATTTATTTTCCATTGTTTTCTACGTTTGTTTGGATTTTTGAAGCATCTTGCACCACTTTCCTTTTTGTTTGTTTTTACTACAAACAACGCAAGCTATATTTTGTAATTAAATAATTTCTTTTTTCTTGTAGGTGCCTTTTATCCAGGAGCAAGGATATACATTTACATCTATCCTTCATTCATTTATGGAAAAAAAGCATGAAACCTTGGAGAAAGTTTCTGCAATCAGCAAATAATAATTAGGTCAAAAAGTGTATCTCCAGCCAGGAGCTCACAAAAGGGAAATGCTTTCTCCCAGATTATTGAACAAGAACAACCTCACAAAGGGGAAACAAGCACTTGGGAATTTCTCTCATTTAACTTCAACCCTTGCAAATAGAGGTAATCATAATTTAACCTCAATTCAATTACAGAAATTGATTCTGCATTTGTTCATTTCTTTACAGTAGATTTTGAGCCGTTTAATGAAAGTAAGAAGCCCAGTAACTGTTCACCTCTTGGGAATACTTTGTTAAAGAGAATTAGTTGGCGTTGTTGGAACTCTATTTCATTTGGTAGAATAATGAAACGGCAGCTACATACTGTCAATTCTCATTTAATTCCCTCCACTTGGATATATTTGCAGAGCAAAGTCATAGCACCTAGATGGAATATAAGAACTGCCAGAATAATGACAGATTCGAGATTGGTTATATTGCCCGATAAATTTAGTCAAACTCAAATTAATCCAATGAAGAACTACTCAAGTGGTTCCTCTGAATCAAACCAGACAATCAACACAATAAATCTAAAAGACGGACTAAAAACAATAGAGTCTATTACTGACTTTCTCTCAAAGTTGACAGAAGAACAAAAAGTGCTTTTGTATCACAGTTTAAATGTGGATGTACTTCGGGACAAATATGAGGGTCATTTGGGCTCGTCGAAATCAGAGTCTCATCACTATTTATCAAAATTTGGTCGTCCAACGGCAGCAATAGGGACTGAGGATGCCACTGGAACGTTGTGTGACGTACCATGTAATCGGCTCAACGCTCGAATGGGTGAGTTGAAGGGTTTTCAGTGAGATTCCAAGATTTAAAAGTTTATCCTGATGTCATTAAAACTTTTACTTTTCCAACGTCAGTTTTAATCCCACTATTTTAAATTTCAGATGAGAAATCTTCTCCTGCTTCAGCAGCTGCGTTATGGGCAGGTAATTGAAATACACAATTCAGTTGTAAATATGTCCTATTTCTATAATATACTTTATATGAACTAAAAATATTGATTTCGTTTCTTTTATGAATGGACTTCAGTTGGAATTAAGAATGCTTTACCTTTCATTGGGTTTGGTTTCCTCGATAACGCTATCATGTAAGTAGGCAAAGAAAATTTAGAACCCTTTTGCTTATTATTTGAGTAAAAAGCATGCACAATATATTGGCTCTGAACTAATTCTGTGCTTCTCACTTAGGATTATTTTCGGTGATTATATTGATATAACAATTGGAACAACTTTGGGGATATCAACAATGGCAGCTGCTGCTTTAGGAAATACGATATCCGATGTCGCAGGCATTGGCTCAGCATGGTATGTCGAAGAATTAGCCAACAAGGTCGGTATAAAAGATCCTGAATTAACGCCAAGTCAATTTGCTTCATGGTCTGTTCGTTGGGCGAGTAATGGAGGCCGAGCAATCGGAGTTGTAATTGGTTGCTTATTGGGGATGATTCCTTTAATTTGGCTTCCATCAGCTCAAGAGAAAAAAGAAAAGGAAGAAGCTGAAAGAATGGCTGCTGAAAAAACATTGTCAAAATAGTAAAACATGTTTTAGAGCAACGATGAGTGAAATCAATTAGTTCCCTTTCTTTAATACATTAGATTTGTAAGTAACTAATTCAGAAGCCTTCTAGTAGTTTCACTAATACTCTATAGTTTCACTTTCTTTCAATAATTCAGTTTTACACCTTTGTTAACAATTATTAAAAGTTTGTATCCCAATGCAATCCTATTTATATGAATTATGAATTATTATTACATACACATCTAGGAGTATTAGCTCTTTCCCTACATATTATTATTACATTTTGACCCAGCAATAAATACCAAGAAAGAACTCATATATACATATTCATGTTACCTGATATCTTAACGTTCAATCTTGATATTACAAGTTTGTTTATTAATGTTTGTCTTATGAATAGCATATACATATGTATTTATATGTAATAATGCAACGTTTATTTCCCACAAAAGACCTAAACCCAGTTCTTTTGGATCTTGCAATACTCTTTAATCAGAACGTATTTAAAAGTATTAATGTAAAATAGTTTCAGACAAGGATTGGTTGATGCGTACGGATGGTATTTTTAAGACGATTAAACTATATTAAACTCCATGTGTAACACTAGTGAAAATATCCACAATTCTAACCTGAAACTACTGCACTTATTTTATTATTCCTCGACTAGCCGAAAACAATTAAATATGTTAAAACGTTGTTCATGCAATCTAGTCAATAAACTCAGAATTATGCAATAACGTTGAATCTATTTTAATTCAAACAATTGTAGAGATCTAAAGTCAATCGAAATTGTTTTCCTTGTTGTCCGCGTGAGACAAAAATCAATTGTTTCAAAAAACTCCTTTAATCCAAAATTTGTAGCACTTTATTACGATGCTTCGTTACTTGACAGAATCTAGAATATCTTGGAAGCATCTAGCATCTTTTACTACGCTGCAGGGAAAGGAAATCATAAACAAACTCTGGTTTTACAGTTACGCACATGATTCATGATTTCTCAGAAAGAAAAATAAGATAAAATTTCATGTACTTAAAGGATTTCAAGGGTCCTTCAACGAATAATGCTTAATCTACGTTTGTCAATGATTATTTGATATAATAATGGTTATTATCAACCCATCAGTTACGTATTTGACAATAATTGTTAAATACGTAAATGATTGGTTAATGATTGGTAACGTTATACAAAATAAATGTTAAAGTCATGGTTGTATTGTACCTGGCACGAGGTATTACTTATCTAAAGTATTTAGTTGGAACAAGGGTTTTCATGGGAAGCTATATATTTGTTTCAGTTCATTGGATTTGCTGTCCAACGAGACATAATTAGCATATTTAGGCTTATGTAAGACTGATAAAAAATGATGCATGGTCCTACATGATTCCACTCACCCAAAGGACGAATGCTTCTAGAACCATTCTAAATTTCCTTAATTCCCAGCAATCCCCACGACTAATCTCAATCCATGTATTTGCTATATGATTATATATGTATAGTTACCACAAAAACGTATACCCTTGTACAGCACAAACTACTAACGACAAAATTGTGCTTGATATGATCATGTTTATGATTCAGCCGTTATATAAGACTCGTCTCTCAACGCACGTACGCATTGCACATTCAATGTTCCTTCATTATACGTTGAGCTGTTGGTGTTGGTTGACGTGTATCAGTTGTTGCTCGAGTCCACAGTATTGAACAAGTTTCATTTTTCCTCAAACCTTTTTGATCAACAATTCTGTTATTGATTTGACTTTCTGTTTATAGCATTGGAAAGTTCCCTACAAATCAAGTGCTATTAAAATTGTTTTTTTTTTGATAAACAAAAAATAAATAACATCAAATCTTTTCCTTGTTAAACATTAAAGTACGAGTTACAACAGCTAGAAAGGAAGATTAAGTAGAAATAATAAAAAATGTAAGTTGAAATACATAGGATTTAATCCCTTTAATAATCTTTGATTTACCTTTTTTCCAGATTCTCCAAGAATGAAGCAATCAGACAAAAAGTCTAGCCTATTGTTGAAAAAAAAGTTGAGCAATCTCAGCGTGGTTAGAAGGAGACCCTGTTCTCAGCAACTGAACATTAATAATTCTCCAATCTTGAATTTTCTTACAACGACCGTTTCAAATCCAAACGTTGCCAGCAGTAGAGTTCCTTTCGGGGAACAAACGATGGAGCAGAAGCGACTTGTAATAAGGAAACAATTGGTTGTTTTACTTCACAGTATTCTATGCAGAAGAAGAGATCTCAGCCGTGCAACTAATAATAACGCAAATGATGTTACTCAGGTACTAAACAATGGAAATCCTAATGACGGAAAGATAACCTACTGAATTTGTTATAAAGGCATGCAACGTTCCGCATTGCGGACTTATGAAGAATGTTTTGATTCATCTTAATACATGCAGGATAGGGAATATTTGCACTTTTGCCCATTGTGCTTCTTCTCGACAAATCCTGATTCATTGGAAATTTTGCGTCAAGATTGAGTGTCCAGTTTGCGTCTCTTTGAGGAAAGCTGTTCCATCAAGTCTTTTGGAAATATTTCCCAACCCTCTATGTCAGGCTGAGGTGCTGCAACGAATTGCACGCAATCAAAGGACAGAAAATCAACCAATTGATCAAACGATTCCAGAACTTGCGGATTGCGAAGAATAGTTACAAATAATAATGATGATTAAAATAGTCATTGAGTTAACACTATTCTTTATATTTCATTATTAGTATTCAGCATGTAGTCTAATGTACACTTTGGTTTTTTCTTTTTTTATTATTGGTCTCAATGTTGTATTGATGTTACAAATGTCAAACTGAACACCTAAATTTACGCCTCAATTTGGTTAAAATGAAATACCGAATTGCATCATTCATTTTCTTCTTGAAACATCTTTTGCTTTTCAAGATTCTACAAGACAAGACTGAGTTGAAAGTTGTGATTTTACCCACAGTATCTCAATCGTCTTCATTAAAGTTTCAAGTGTGGATATTTTTATTTAATTTATTGAAACAAGAATAAAACGTTGGTGGCATGAAAATCAAATCATTTGTTTGGCTTTCTTCTACTCATTCAACTTCCGATTTATAACGTCACCTAAACGTCATTGCCATTTCCTGATCAAACGTTCTCTCTAGTTACGTCATCTTGCACTTCACTACTAACCATTACACAATAACTTAAGTAGTAATAAATTAAGCCGAGATAAGGAAATTGTGACAATCTTAGTCAATTTTATGACCATTGTAAAGGTTCCCCTACCAATTGAGGTTGTTAATCATGATATTTCTGTAAATAAAAAATCCAAATGAAATTAATGATGCAAGTACGTAAGATATTTCATAAACGTTGCGAGCTTCATTTAATTTTGGTTCCAACTGTCATGAAACGTTTTGAAACAGCCTTTGTTCCCCTTTTTTATCTGTTTATTCAACATGTTTGAATTGAATCATTGGGGGATCACTTGGATTTCTATCACTCCTCACACCCCTGCAGCCTTTCTCGGCTTGAAAAGGGATTTGATATGCAAACGTTCATAGCGTTCGCCACGCTATGAACGTTGGAACGTTTGTGTTTTTCAACCCAGAACTCTATATAAATTTTGGATTCGAGTACTACTCTGGTCCATATAAACAATTTTTTTGTGGAAAATTTTAGTTTGAACACGGAGTTCAAATAGATAAAAATATTTTTTACTACTCAATATTTTCATGTTGTAATGCTTGTATCAGCTCTGAAAATGATTTTCGTCAATTTTTGTCAATTCAAAACTTAATTAGATTCACTTCTACACTACTTCAAATTAGATGGAATGGTAAAGGCTACTTTCCCCAACAGAAAACTTCCAGTGCAACTCCATATAGCCCGAGTCCGGGAATACTTTTTTAAAAATCGGTGGGGGTTACGTATGTAGATGAGTCTTTCCTATTCGCAAACGTAGCCTGACATTAACCAAACACCCCCACAAAGAAAAATCTCAAAAAATTAAATTTTTAATAATTTTCAAAAACGAGCATTTTGGGTTAGGCATCTGTTTTGGATGAATTTTTGGAATTAAACAAAACATACTAGCCGGCGAATGGCGATCAAATAAAAGCGGGTTTGAATATGTCTTAAAGTAAATCTTTGACCGTTACACTGAAACTTTTGAAGATGTAACAGCTTCATTCGTTAATCAATGCACGCCATTCAATGCAATCTCATGCTCTATTGTTTTAAAAATTATTTTTGAACATGTAAATAGCCGTGAACGAATATCCGTGACTGAAACGTTTTTCATATAATCTAAACTTATCCAAGAATTTTTGGGGAAAAAACTGTGTGTTACGCAGAGCGATTCCGCAAAAGAGCGATCCGCAAAAGAGCGATTCCGCAGAAGAGCGATTCCGCAAAAGAGCGATTCCGCAGAAGAGCGATTCCGCAAAAGAGCGATTCCGCAGAAAAGCGATTCCGCAAAAGAGCGATTCCGCAGAAGAGCGATTCCGCAAAAGAGCGATTCCGCAGAAGAGCGATTCCGCAAAAGAGCGATTCCGCAGAAAAGCGATTCCGCA
>JAAOWG010000515.1:0-16491 GCA_036491945.1 Paranurophorus simplex
ATAATAGTTTAAATTTATTATAGAAAGTGAGGACAGTGATGCGGAAGGAGGGCTTGGAAATGTTACAAGAGTTGTACTAAGGCCGCCAGGTCATAGTGGAAAGGCTAAAAGAGGACACTTATGCTTTGATGCTTCATATGAAGGGGGTACAACAATAAATATAACATATTTAAATTTACATATTTAAACATTGTTACAACTCAAAAAAACAAACATCTTTACAGGGAATTTGGGTCGAGTTGACTTCATCTCAGAGTATGAATATGATTTATTCATAAGACCCGACACTTGTAATCCCAGGTATCGCTTTTGGTTTAATTTTGTCGTCGACAACGTTAGAGCAGATCAGGTAACAACAAAGGGAGCGAAATATAGTTTTTTTTTTATACTTTATCCCATCACTACAGAGAGTTATATTCAACATTGTGAACTTGTGTAAGATCAAAACTCTTTTCCGTGACGGGATGACTCCACTAGTCAAGACCTCATCTCGCCCAAAATGGTAAGTGGATGGAGTTGACACTGGTGCTGCGGCGGTCACTTAATTCCTTCCAAGCTCTTCTTGATCCTTGGCCAATAAACCTTAATTGAGAAGGAGAGCTGAGATGAAGGGAAAAAAACTTCCTCTCAGAACAAGAATTTAACTCTTTTTTCCTCCCTTTTTACAACTGGGAATAATTAATCTTTTTGAGTGACACAAGTTGTTTAGTTTTGTTCTTAGATTGGGGATGGTTTGGGTTCAAAAAATCCTTTGGCCTTTTATAAATTACCCAAAACTTTTGAGCTGTCTTGCAAAGATTTATTGTTGAATTATGTTGATATAGGCAGAGGATCCCTGGGAAGTATGTCTACTATCACAAATCTCCAGAGCATAGAAATCACTACATTTTATCATTTGCATTTGCATTTGATCGAGAAGAAGATGTTTATCAGTTTAGTCTCAACTTCCCGTACTCTTACTCCAGGGCTCAAGCTCATCTACAAGTATTGGAGAAACGGGAGTACAGCTACTTTAAAAAAGAGACGATTGGAGCCTCACTTGTAAGTCCTTTTATTTCCCTTTTTTTTAAATAACAAACAAAACAAAAGGCTAAGAAGGGGGGCATTTAGGTCTTAATTTCATCTCCGATCTTTTAATTGGGGGTGCAGTCCATCCCTTTAGAATTGAATGGTATCTCCAAGTCATCCCCCCTTCTTCATTAGCTGAATTCTTCAACTCTCCATTCAAATCAACCTGCAACAAATAACAATGATCATTATCATTATCATCTTCCCAGCATCACTTGTTCCTTTGTTTGAGCTACTTACATAGGCGCAGTAATTTTTATTGGATTTCTTATCCACAAACCACCAGCCACTCTTGGTCTCCATCCCACACTTATCCGTGCTATCCTTATCTTTCGTGTGGAAGATGAGGGCATTGTGTTTCTTTTCCAAGATGTCTCCCGCAGCCCCACTCATAAAACCGGATAAATGGAGCCGATAATTATCACTCTCTGGCCCAATCGTTAGATTCCCATATCTCGCCGTCTTTGTGGTGTCATCAAAATATGTCAAAACTATTTCCAACTCATTGGAGCATCTTGTCCCCAATGCCATGATCCATTCCAAACCTAAATGAAAGAGAGAGAGAGAGAGTGGAGCGGCTGGAGAAAGTGATGGATTTAATTGTAAAATACCAAGCCAGTAGTCTCCTCCTGGAGAACCAAAACCTGTTTTGTATTCTCTCCAAACTCTATCAAACTTTTCTGCCTTGTCCCTTGTTTCAGCTCCATATCCTCGTCGTTGCATCACCGTCCAACCCCCTCCATCACTTTCCATATCACACCAAACTTGTTTGGAACCATCCAACACTTTACCCGTTGGCCAGATCGTGTAAATACCACTCTTCGTTTCAGCCCCTTTCGTCCTTTTAAACTTATGTTCAGAACAGGACTCTATACAGTTTGTATGAAAAGGAGGAATCCCTTTTTTTAAAAAAAAGCTATTTTTTTCACCTATGTAGCCAACCCCACCGGTTTCACCCACCGGGGTTAGTTTAGCCTTGAGTATAACATCCCTTATGATGTTAACAAGGGAGTTGTAAAGGGCAACAGAGTGTTCAATCGTTTTATCATCCGCAATGCTGGACACACTTCCAGTCCTATATAAGTGTATATACATACATATGTAGGATACAATCAAGGGATGATTTTGAGGATGGATCAAAAAATAAATGGAAATGTCATACCTGGCTATTGTTGGAGATCCTAATGCTGGCTTGTGCGTGGTTGTCGCAGTTTTAGGTAGCGTTCCTATTGCAGCCGTTGAAAGTTGGACCAAAACCCCCAAAACCACTGCTGTACAAACAAACATTTTGAGATTGAGGAGGATTGAGAAAAAGGTTGGATTTTATAGGAAATGATAAGAACAATTAAGTTGAAGGACAAAAGATAGCTCACATCCGTTCCAGGATATTTACAGGAAATACCCTCAGGATGTGGACTTATCAATACCCAAGCATCTCTCCCTCTCCGACAGATGAGCTAAGAAATAATAGAAAAAAAACAAATGAATTATATCCAAGGGGTGTGGTTTAGAAACTCCTTGATTTCTCCCTCCTCAAACCCTTTGAAGAAGAAGAAGAAAAGGAAGGTGTTAAGGAATCCGTTTGGACATGGATTATGTAAATGTAGTGAAAGCAAGTATTCATGAAAGATGATGTCCCTCTCTTTCTTTTGATCTCTGACCCGACTACAAATAAGATTCAATCCAATTTCAACATTCCATTCAAACGATGGGAGGTGATGATGCATGGATTTTGAAAATATGCTTAAATGCAACCCCCCCCCCCTTCCCCCTCTGACCAAAAAATAAAGTTATTTACGTGATTAAAATGGAAATGGAAGAGAGGAATCAGGAATATCTGGAGTTTACAAGAGATTCCCATTCATCGGTGCTTTAATTTTAGTGCCTTCAATATTTTTGACTCTTTTGGGAAAAGGCTGATGTGAATTATAATCAGGCAAGATCCAGAAAGGAAGAAGAAGAAAGCATGGAAAACTTGGAATACTTTGGAGAAAGTGGAGTAGCTCTAGAAAGAAAAACCTTTTCCCACTCCCACACAATTCTATACATCAAAAGATTTAAATACTTCTTTATTTGAAGGGTAAATAATAGAAATGGAACAAACTTCTGGGAAACCACACCCCCTCAACTAATTAAACATTCCATCCTAATGGAAAATCAATGAGATTGGAATCCTTTATACTTTAATCATCTCTCTCAACCCCATAATAACTCTCTCTAGATATCAACATTTTTTATTATTCAAGGGAAACATATTGTCCCATTTTATGACAATTTATGAGCATATACTTTTGTAGCTTTCAAAAGGGGGGGAGAGAGGAGAGGCCACAATAATGGTTTTTCACTATCCCATAAGATTAGGTTCTACACTAACAAGAACAACTCCATTGTTTCAGAGTTGAGAGATGATTTTACAAATAAAATCATTAACCACACCCTCCCCCCACTCAATACTTTTTGTAAACAAAAAAAAGCCTTAAAAAAAGAGAAATGGATTGCTTATGGATTCCTTTAGTGCACCCATAAAATGCTGAGATAATCATATTTTCCCATAGATTTTTTATTAAGAGAAAGTTGCCACCCAAAACACATCCATTGTGTCATATCTGTGTAAATGTCGTTTGCAAAGTTGCCGATGAAGGGAGTAGTAGGTACCCTGGAAGCAGACAACAAGTTCAACTCCCATCTTTTATCCAAAGGTTAAAAAAAGCCTCAACTAACCCATGTTACAATTCCACTCAAATAAAATGCTGGAAAGAATGTTCCAATGTATTTTGCCCATCCAAGGCTTGAGAGGTTGATCCAGTTAAATGCAGTGTGAGTAAGGAGAGTCCAAATAACTACAAAGTTCATGAGACTTCTGGTTCGGTTCAGAAATATTTTAGACTCCCGAGTCCCATATTCCTGTGAACAGAGGGAAAGAAAGGATAAGATGAGATCAACCCAACAACAACTTGTTTTTACATAGTTATCGTATAAATATAGGGTATATTTTGTAGGCCTTATATCTGCCGTTGATGGGTCCCCCCTCTTCTTTTGTAGCCCCATATGCTCGGATAGATTCCAATACAGTTCATTATCATAGGATGAGTCGTAGCTTTGAGTGAAATAAAACAAGACCCAAATTTGATACAACAGTTGGCTGCACAGGTAGTAGCGGAAGTAAAAGGAAGGAAGTGGAGAAAGTGAGAGGTAGACAACTCCAGTTACATGGGATAGACACACTGTCTAAATTTTAAAACCAACAACATCAACGTCAGACATGATCCCAAACCCTTTTCCCACCCTACCTGCATCAAATAGATCAAATAGTTGATCCATCTACAACATTGAAGCCAATTGAAGTTGAGGTCCAATACACGATTTGGAATGATGGTGATGAATGGAAGGAAATAGGCGATGCTGCAACCCAAATCATACTTAAAAAAAGGAACAATTGGGGGAAAGAAGAAGATAACTTACAAAAATGGAACGAGATTTGCCCTCTTTCCTTCCCCTGAGTGAAGATAAAGACATGGAACTTGAGCAGTTGAGGCTGTTAGCTGGGATTTACTGGAAACACACAAAAATCCCTTTTGTTACACCCAATTCCCACAATTCTCATCCTTCGTTGTAGTTTGCATTCTCAAAGGCCAATTGGACCAAGTACCCTTGGAATTGATGAGGATTTGCTGTACTTACTCGCAATAGCTGGCAAAGATCAACATCCAAATGAAACAAGCCATCGTTTGCAACATCATGAGCAGCCCCACCCCCATTTGAACTCTGTACCAAAGCGCTGTGTTGGTAAAAAAGGACATTTTATTCAACCAACTCCAACGTTTCTTGACTCTAGTGTAGCAACCCTTGAGAAAACAAGAGATATTCAATATAAGTCCTATTGTAGTAGCTCCCTTCCCACCCTTACATCTTCCTTGACATCCTCCTCCTCCCCCTTATCCAATAGTTCAATTGAAGGCTCACTTTGTCCAGGGGTTGGGCTTTGTTTGAGTTGAGGTCCATGTGGGACCCTTGGTGGGGCAATGGCTCTGTAGTTGTACCCAACCTGTACCTTATGCGCCTCATCCTCATGGATCCATCCCTTTTGGAATTCAAAACGTTGATAATAATTCCCCTCCATCCTTTCCTCCTTATCTTCCAGACTTGTGATGTTCCAAGCTCGTCTTGGAAGGCCATGATACCAATACAGGTGGGGATCCTTTGTAGGGCTTTTCGTACCCCCCAAGTAGTCATCATATTCCCGGAAATCATGAAGATGTCCATGAGGATCTTGAGGATGAGGAGGATCCCTATGCCATGTCCTTTGAACCAGGGTCTTGGAGGGATGGAGGACTACAGGAGGTTCCACTTTGGGCACTGCTCTATTCCCATGAAAGCGAAGGGCTCCATGATGCTTTTGAGGGTGTCTGAAATAATATTGATCTCCAGACAGCCCCTTTTTCCCAAGTAATGGAATGGGGGTGGGGTTGATGGCTTGAAATACTGGAATTGAGCAATAAAACCCATTAGAATTATAATATAATACATATCTTATCTAAAATAATTGAAACTAAACAATTGGATCCTTTTGTAGCACAACAGGAAGATTGATGTGGTCACAATAACGGGAGCAATGGGTGGGGGTAGAAGGCCTAAAGTGGTCGTGATTATGGCAAGAAGTAACCCGGGTGAATCCCCAACCTCATACATTGCACAAGGTGATAAGTACCCACCCCTTTAAAAGGGCACTAACCATCAATCATGACATAGGCCTCATGGATTTTATGACAAGTGCTCATCAAATAGCGGCTGCCTTAAGGGACTACATAATAATTAAAATAGTGCCCATGATCAATCCTGATGGAGTGTTTTTAGGGAATTACAGGTACTCACTGTAGTAGGAAGGACTTACCCCTTAGATATTTATGCAACCAGTTTGACTCCATTATTAATAATTTGAGCTGTACTTTTGTTTTAACTTGGATTACAATCTCCTTATAAATTAATTTGGTTGGCTTTCCCCTCAACTGCACGCTCAACCTTTGCCATGGCATCATTTGCAGAACAAATCTCATGGGCTATGATCTCAATCGTCATTGGAATCAAGTCTCCCCTTGGTCTCATCCCACACTTTATGCCCTTAAAAATTATCTTATTGATTTAGACGCAAGTAAGGTGGGTACAAAGTTTACGTTGTAGTTGTAATCTTTTCATTGTCATCTTCCCATCCAGACAGTTGAGCTAGACATGATAATTGATCTTCATGCTCATGCAAGTTTGATGGGATGTTTTATTTATGGGAATTCCTACGACGACGTTTACAGATCCGAGCGACACATTCTATTTCCAAAACTATTATCTCATAATGCCGAGGATTATAATGGAGGGAACACAATGTATAATAGGGACCCCAACAAAGCCGGAACCCCAAGAAGGTATACAGTTCCAGATGAAAAGGAGAAAATGGGATTAACTTTCTCCTTCATCTCATTCCTTGTTGCATCCTCACCTCAGCATTTTGTCAATTTGTTGTTTGTCTCTCTCTCCTAGACATCTTTGTGAGATCCTCCGCCAGACGGTGAATGTGTACACATTGGAAGTTTCTTATTTTGGCTATAACCAACCATTATCTAATGCTGTAATTAGCTACAATGAGGATGGGTGTAAGTACCTCACACGTACAGTGTGTGTGTTATGTTACACACCCATACATATTCCTCATTGCTATTACATCTCTCAAATAGATCTAAGGGTTGGAAGGAATTTGGCAAGAACCATGTTTGAGTATTACAAAGTGACGGGAGTGATTCCATCAAGCCTTTGTCTTCTCCCTGGAGGAGCCAGCTCTTCTGCAGCTTCTGCAACTAACGGGCCCCACCACCCCTCCTCTCTTGAAAATAATCATCATCATAAAAAGGGAAAGAATAAGGAAGGGAAAGTCGTTAGAAAAAAGTCTCAAAGGTCTTGTGCTCCTACTGCCTCCTCCGTTCCTCATCAAGTTGATGAGCTGGCTGCTGCTGCTGCTGCGTTTTCAACTCAACAAAGTGACAGCCCTTCTTTCTCTTCCTCTAATGGTTATGAGACGATCGTAAAACTGCCCCAATTAACAAAAAACAACTCTGACTCATCCGATCTCAGTGGACCAGAGGATGATGAGATCAAAGTTTTAAGGGCTACGAGAAACGGAAGTATTTTTCACCATCAGCTCATCAAGAGCCAAACACATAAAAATAAGCCTCCGCTTGGGAAAAGTTTAAACTCTTCAAAGGAAGGGAAAGAGGCTGTTCTTGGGAGAAAAGCGGCTTATGCTGTATTTGATTTCAGTATATTGAGGGCACAAAGCTCTTGGACCTCCCCTACTAAGCCCCTACATCCTCCTCTACAACACAAAAGGACCCTTCACAAAAGGGCTCAACCCTCAAAACCTGGAAGAAAAATTGGTGGAGGTGGAATAATTGCAAGTTCTTCCACCAAAAAGGATGGGAACAATAAGGCCCAACTTGCTAACAAGGTTGAACAAGAACTGCTCCCATCACTTACTATAATTGATTTTAACATGTTGATAAGAAAAGGATTGATGGAGGGGAGAAATAAAAGAGGAGAAGTTGGTGGTGGTGGTGCTGGGACGTTGGGATGGCGTGGGAGAAAGCTCAAAACCAGTGGACATTTATCTGAAGGTGAAATTGGAAAAGGAAGGAGAAGAATAAGAAAAAAAACAAAAATACGTGGCACGTTAACAGATTATTCCTCATGGGAATCCTCGTCTCCTTCCTCCTCCTCTGATTCTGAACCATCACACAAACTCCATTTGAATAAGTCACGTACATCCCTTTCCCCAATATTTCTTCCACAATTGTAGCTACGCTTTACTTTCAACATAAATAAATCTATTCAACAATGGAATTCAATTTTTGTCTTAATGTAAATAGTCCAGTTCCAACCCCCACCGGCCTTCCAAGCACGAGCCTGGATGATGGACTGGATAAATCATCGTGCTTTCCTAAAATCAAAAGGATCCCTCGTGTACATGAAAAAGGAAGCAATTAAGGGGAGTGTGGTGGGTTGTTTACCTGTGAGAGCCGCATCTTTAAGGAAAGTAACAACAGTCTCAAAGCTCATTTGTTGTAGAGGACTTGCACTAGACTCAATCCCAATACGATTGAAAGGTCGATACGTGCCGGAGAATGTCATATAATCAGCAATAAGGGTGAGATGTCGGGGATCAATCACAATCCCATAGGCTTTAAACACATCACTCATCTCCTTGACGAGGACACGAGAGGCAGCTTCAATACCATAGTGTTCCGCCATTGTGTGAATGTTGTTGCAATGTAGGCGATTTAAATTCAATAAATCTCGATGTTTGGCCATCGCCAAGATATTGATACCTTCCGTTTTCAACGTCATTTGAGGTTTAAGGAGGAAGGCACGAGTTATTTGAGGGACTTGATGGATCATGGACTTAGCCGCTACACTTTTTAAGATTGAGTCCATATTTATTTTTTCAAGCGTTAAAGGAAGTCGGATTGAAATACAACACCATTCTTCCATCAGTCTATCAAAATCATAGTCAATTATCGTGGAATCTGAGGAAATAACTTTGGCGATTCTGGTGTCATACAACTCTGTTGATACTTGGTAATTGGTTATTTCAATTTCATCATCTTCCTCCACCACAGGAGAAATTCCTTCCATAGCATCATCTTCTTCTTCTTGATATTCAGGGACTCTTTCTTCATCTTCCGGCTCTTCATATTCTGCTTCTGTGTGTCGAGAGCGGCGGGTTTGTTGGGTTGCATCTTCATCTTCAGCAGCAACTTCTTCATCTGAACTTTCATGAGCTTCTCCCATCCCGTGAAGTTCTTGTTCTTCGTAAACGTTCCTTTCAGGCTCTTCATCATTATCATCATCCTCTCCTCCTCTTGCTTCTTTAACCGTGTCAATTTCATGGTCTTTTTTCTGTTTTGATGCTTTACGGAGTGTGGGAAGGAGACGGGAGGTTAGAAAGCTTTGTTCAAAATAACTTAAAATTTGACTCGGTTTAACATGAAATTTTCCAGTGAATTGAGACTTTTTGAGAAACTTGAAAGTAAGCTTGTAAAGTCTAGATTGAGTTATGGCTTGAATGGTTTCACACACTTGGACGTGCTCAAGTACTTGAGCTAAGCTAACACTTGTGAGGCGTAGTCGTAATTTTTCTGCTTGTTTTTCTGATACCCCCTCATTTAATGGGATATCCATACTTGGGGTTCTTATATTAGCTGATGCCACCATTAGAATTTCTCTAAGACGAGGAATACCAAGTGTAACGTTCATTTCACCTCGACCAGCGAAATGAAATGTGTTTAGCGTCATTTGAGTTGAGGGTTCACCAATTGACTGAAAAGATGTAAAGTTTAAGTAAAACAATTGTTTAAAATCCTGGTTACTTGTGCAGCGAGGACTCCAACAGCATCTCCAGGAGCACTCAAGGCCCTCATTGCTTTGTAGTATACAGCATTCCTAAACTTTTTTACATTCACATTACCACTTTTACAATGGTTGCTCAACAATTTTTCCAAATTTTCAGAAATCACTGCAAAATTTGAGGAAGGATTTATAAAGCTGAGGATTGGATCAGGCCTGACGTCTGTTTTATATCGACTCTGTCGCTTCTTTACACTTAATGTACTCCACATTTCACACAATTTATCAGTACTGTATAGACGGCCAGTTGCAGGATTGAATCCTTCAATATTCTTTACCTTGTGAGCATTGTCTTGAACAAAACTATGAAAACCGCTGTGCCTTCCTTTAGCACGTTGTTCTCCATGTAGTTGGTTCCAATAGGCTTGCTAAAGGAGACAAGATGATGACTCTCAATTTAAAGAAAACAGTTTATGAATATACCTTATCTTTTTCCAATTCTATCATTTTTCTATCCCCCAATTTCTTTACTTTTTTAAAAGCCTTATCTTTATCAACTCCTTTGATTGTTTCTTCAAGAAATTTAAGTTGCTTTTCTTTTAAATATTGAGATTTACAAACATCCAGACCATCTTCACCATAAATGTACTGAAATGCATAAAGTCACTAAAAGTTGGCATTTTCAGAGAATTTTATTCCTACCTGAATGACACTTCCATCGCTATCACGAACCGTCCCGTCGTATTGAGTAACAACACCTTCCAATAATTTCACCAAACATCTTTGAAGATATCCACTCCTACTTGTTTTAACTGCAGTGTCAATAAGACCTTCTCTTCCTGCCATACAGTGAAAAAAGAATTCTTGAGGTCTAATCCCTGATAAAAATCTCCCAGCAATAAATCCACCAGCTCGGGGTGACACATCGTATGTTTTAAAGCTGGGTAATGACTTTCCAGAAATGGTAAGAGGTGGTCGTTTCCCTTCCAATTCAATTTGGCCAAGTGCACAAGACATTTGCATTGTATTGACCGTTGATCCTTTAGCTCCAGATTGAACTAAAAGTTGTAAATTATTGGTAGGAAATATTGCCACGAGACCATAAGGTAAACATGTTCTGAAAAGGAAATGACGAATTACAATTACATCAAACATCTCCACGTTTTTTTTAAAAAAACTAACTTGTTGATTTGATTTGTGTACTGATCGAGAGATTTTTTATAACACAAATCAACAAAGGCCATTTGTTTACTATCACGAGATCTATGAACTTGTTCCAACTTTTCAAACACTAGTTCTTCTGATGCATCTTCGAGTAAGTTAACTCCAGCAGCTGCAGCTTTGGGACCAATCTTAGTTGTTTCTTCCATATAGTATCTTCTAACTTCATCAGCATTTGGAGTCACAAGAACATCTTTTACACCCAAGGTGAAGCCCTCCCATTGGAGAAAGTTGGTCATGAGACGGGAAAATGAGGTAAGCAGTGAACCAGCAGCTTGACCTCCGTACAGCTCGTAAAAAGCGTGAATAAGACCATAAGGCGTAGCACCCAATTGTACTTTATCTAATACTCCAGAAAGTAATTCTCCATCTCTAAATATAACTGCAGATTCTGACATATCATCTCCTTGAATTGGTCCACCATATTTCCATCGACGTTCATCCCATTGTCGCCATTCCTTTAAATTCAAAATTACCAACACTAAAAAACAGAGCCAGACTTACATTTGCTTTAATTTTTGCACCAGAGACAAACGAAAGTGGAACTTTTCCTTCCGGAATTAAATTCTTTATGACAGTTGAAATAACTTGCTTTCCTGACCACAACGTACAAGGTTTAAGTATTGTTGGATGCTCAGTCACAATGACTTTAGAAAGACTTCCCAAAGCAAAATTTACAAGCTGATGGTAATCTCTACGATTAAAAAACCTTCCACGAAGTGTGAGTCTGACTCCAGCAACAACATGATCTTGAATAAGTCCACTTAAGGGAGTACCATCTTTTGGAACCAGAAAATGAGAGCATACATTCACTGTACAGAAATTGTAAAAACAATTAATAGAAATATGATGGGTTTGTAGTATACTCACCTAAATTTGCAGCTTCGCTTCGTGCAATGTGACTCTGAGGAAAATGTGCATTCATTTCATCTCCGTCGAAATCCGCGTTGTAATGTTTACAGTTTGCATAATGAAGTCTAAATACTTTTTCCCCATAAAGTACCCTTGCCCTGTGAGCCATGATGGAGGGTCTGTGAAGTGACGGTTGACGATTTAACAGTAAATAATCTCCATTTGTTAAATGACGATGAACTGTTTTGAACCCTTTGAATGTTCCTGTAGATAATTTATCATTTGCTAAAAGTCTGTTGGCTACACCACGACGTTGCACTTCATTATTTGGATCTAATCGAGATACTTGCCCCAGTTCATTCTCCACAGATATTGCCCTATCATATCCATACAATTCTTTTTATTTTTATTGTGTACATATAAATATTCTTTGGAGTCTCACCCTGGATGAACATTGGGACCATTTATAATTAATTTTCTTAAATAGTTTACATTCCATGATGTCACAGGGGTAGGAAATGTCAATACTTTTGCAAACACATCCGGAATTCCAATTTCTTCAATGTGTAAAATTGGATCTGGTGTTATGACCGTTCGTGCGGCATAATTTACACGTTTCCCCATCATATGCATTCGAAACAGTCCTTCCTTCTTTTCAATTACTTGCTTCAATCCAATCATTTGTGCGGCAGTTGCATTTGATACTTTGCTTTTGTCTCGATCCATTACATGATCAACATCTGCTTGAAGATCTTTCCAAATTGTTTCCAATTTCTCATTTAAACTATCACCCTTTATCCCTTGCAGCGCTTTCTGCAAAACAAATTGTTGTAAACTTGAAACCTTCATTATCTTGATACCAATGCGTCCTTTGACAACGATTCTAATCCTCTATCCTTTGCAATCTTTGCATAAGTCAACATTGTGCAGGATGTGACGACGTGTCTCAATGCTAAATTTTGTGGATGTTCTATCATTTGGTTATTGATCATTTTAGCCTACAATTGAAAACCAAAATATTTCCAATACTATTCCACAATATGAAGGGTTACATACAGCTCTATTTTTTGGTGGTGGTACCGCCACAATTTCAATAAAAAATAAATCCGTTGGAAATGATGCTGTTGTTGTTTGTAACACTGGGAAAAGTTGAAGTAAAAAATCAGGATCACTCAACCACAAATTTCTCATGTGATCCCTAAAAGAAATAATTATATTTCAAAATGCATCTTGATCTTATTGACATTAAAAGACACACACCTTGCTTCTGTTGGTGTCAAGTATTTCTGGCTCCCACTAGAAGCTGGGTCAATAGAGGCTCCAATCTCTCCAAATAAATCATCAAGAACCTCATCCCTCTCTTGTGTTTCCTTTGGTGTCACAAGAGTGTAGACAATTTGTGAATTGAACAACATCATCTTTTTACACAATAAACCACAATTTGAACACTTGTGATTAATTTTAGCGTGCGATAAAAGTCTTTTCATAATAGCTTTCTTGACATTTTCCAAATTTTTTGATGATGCCACCACCTTTCTCTTTCCCTTGTCTAAAATATTGAGAAATAAGTAAAGTTCATCTTACTCGAAAACACTTACTTTTAGCCACAACAGATGCAACATAAGCCTCAAATCTCTGTCTCGCAACTTCATTTTCTGCGTGATTGGCAGATTTTCGCCTTTTCTTTTTTTCGCCATCGTTGAATACATCTTCTCCCATCACAAATTCTGCATCCTGTGCCTCCTTCAAGTATCCATAACTAAGGAGTTGCAACTGGGCCAATGAGCGGTACTTGACAACCCCTATAGAAAAACATTTAAATGTTTCTGTCCTTTATTTATTGTTCCCTTGCCTGGAACAGCCACCATATGACATCCCAAACAAGATAATCTAAACAATGTGAGCAGGGTTTTTGTGAAAAGTGGATTAATCACGGGTAAAGGGAGTTGAATACTTCCAAAATGTCCTGGACAAAACAAAAAAGTTTGCTGGCACGTTGAACACATTCCTCCCATATCATATGGCCCTATAAAATAGAAAGATAAGTTCTTCCCCCCTTATCAATCGTTTTCTTACCCATTAATGGATCATAAAGGCCTCCAGCTAGGGGATGTCCTAATGCATTAAATGATAAGGGAGTAATAACATCAACAACGCTTAGTTTCTTAATTTCTTCTGCCGAATAAAGAGAGAATGTGATCCCTTCTGTTTTAGTATGAAGGGGGCCCCCATATGTAAATACTTTTTTTAACATGGCTTATCTTCTTCTCCTTTCAAAGGATGCTACCAAAATAAGATTTTTCACGTGGAGATTAAATTTAGCGGCTTCCCCTACTCTATGTCGGAACAAAAAGGGGAAAAGTGAGACACATTTCAAAGATCAGAGATCATCACGTTGTTCAAAAAGTTGCGACAAAATGAAGAAGAAACTTTTCAAATATTTGTTGATGAGATGATTTTAACATTTTTTTATTGGACTCCATACCCAATTTCATCCACATAAAGTGTAAGTGTAATTTCATCCACATAACCATCCCATGAAATTGGGGAAATTGAGATTTTCTCAATACACCCCCGAACAATCAAAAATCTCATTTTCTCCTCACCCTCCGTCATCAAATATCCAGAAATTTGAGAAATTGCAAAGAAATGGATGAATAAATGATTAGTTGAATGAGTAAAACTTGGAAGCCCACACATCCCTTCATCTTCATATTTGAGAATGTGATGAGTTAAAAGAAGAATGGCTGAGTTGGGAATATAATAAATTCCATTTCCAAAGGTCACTTGAGCATGTTTACCTTGTTAGAAAGTTGAATCAAAACGACTATTTACTCATCCCATTAATTTCCATTCCAACAACAATAATTTATTATAACCTGAGTACTTTTTGATCCTCTACCAAATATTTTACTACATAGAATCTAGGGAATGGCACATTTTTTCAAAATATATTTGAACCTAACTCAGTCACAATTAAACTAATCTTAAGTTCAATATTTTGGGACATAAAACAAATATAATTTAAAATCCTTTAAACGTCTCATCCACTCCAATACATTACTTGTATACATTGATTAGATAAAATTATGTTCAATTTCAAATGAGCAATTACACAGCCTCAGTCAATGTTCAGCACAAAACTGGCATTTGTTGGGTTTACAAAAATTATTGTCCTAATTTCAACATCCTAATCAAACCCTCTCTTGCATTGACAATAACATTATCTAGCAGTCTAACTTTTTGTTTTCTAGGCACATGTTTAACTAATGGATGGAGGAAATGTTTTTATTTCATTTTGTGGAGGACACGTCATGTTGCATTTTGCATTTTTTGTATTGACTTGAAACTGTTGATGGCTGGGACTCCTGCAAACAAACAAAACTTTCAATTTCTCTCCCACAATGAGATATATTTACAGCTCACAAGCCCCCATTCCCCATTCGTGCAAAATCAATTATAATAAAAATTCCCAAGAGACTTTTTTTACAGTAATTGCAACTATTTGCTCATTCTAGCAAAAAGATTTACAGTGGCGTAGTGAATCCAGATAAAGCTTTTTGTGTCAAAGATTCCGTTGGTCATTTAAAACCCATGCCCTGGGGGGTCTAACCAAAAAAACTAAACTCTCTCGGGCAGTCTACAGTAGTCTCATCTCTACATACACATCAACTTGTTGTATATCAATTGAGGTCAATAACATTCCTTTCTCACTAGAGAGTCCTCCTCATTTTACAAATATTTTGATCTTCACCTCCCCCCCCCACCTCCTTACTACAAGGGGAAAAGAACCTTTAATTAAGAATAATTAAAGGATTTATTGATCTTTATAATTACTCCTTTGTTTGGGGCTATCAACAGCAGCCCTTGTTGCATTCCTAAACACCCAAGCCTCTTTTTTACACTTATTGATTGAACAAGGAAATTATTAAGAGAAACTTTGCATCAAGGTGATTAGGTTGCCCTCAAAAAAAAGACGTTGAAGGAACTTTCCCAATTGCATCCAATCATTAATCAAAAATCTGGATAACTGTGCTAACTCCCTTGTATGGGAAAACATGAGGTACATACATATTCCTCATTAATCTTGTATCTTGGATGGATCCATGTATTTGTCTAACAATGAGTTTGATAGAGATCAAAACTACACAAGCAACCACCACTTTGTAATAAAAAGAAGGGAACGTTATGATCTTTATTTGTACCTTATCAACGATGCGTTATCCTTGGGCCATGAGTGCCGCCATTATTAATCCCCCCATTACTACTCCTATAATTGTAGCCATTGGATTTTTTCATGGGATGGTACATCTCCGGGGGTACTTGGGATCTCTCAATCTCATCCCCCGATAACTCCAAATCCCTGACCATTTGAATGATCTCTCGTTCCTTCTTGATCCCCTCTCCAGGGGTGGAAGGGGGGGCACCGGACTCTGTGGCAAATTGTAAATTAGCCAAACTCCCATAAGATCTGGATCTATGCTCTTGACGAATGGAGTAGGAGAAGGCACGCTCATTCAAATGACCTTTTTTTCGATAGATTCCAGTATTAAAGGGTGAACCACTACTACCACCACCACCACCATTTTGATCTTCAACAATCTTACCCTTCTTTTGGGAATTGAGGGTGGCACTCTGATGATCCCTTCGTAATCCATCACCACTCCCTCCATTCACCATGCTTAAGGGTCTATAATGATAACCTCGTTCAATGGTAGCGTATTGAGAGCCCGGAGGGATCATCATTTCTGGAGGGGAATGTTTCATCTGGACCGGACCTCCTCCCCGTTGCTGCAGAGGAGGAGGATGATGATGTTGAGGAGGAAATTGAAGAGGAGGATATTGTTGCGGAGGATACTGTAGATGATGTGGATGATGGATTGGATGATGGTAAAAGGGTTGCCCTTGATGATAAGGTGCAAGTACTGGGAGGGAAGTTAAATGTTTTTTTTTCTTGCCCCCCCC
>JAAOWG010000516.1:0-16486 GCA_036491945.1 Paranurophorus simplex
AGATGATGATTTCATGCATTTTTTTTATTTGCAATGCACAGGTCATATGATAAGCATTCCTTGACGTCGTATTCCTTGAACCCGTATTGTTCTCCAAAAGATAATGCTATTAACACCTCCATAAATGTTAATATCCGAACTTGTTAATGTAATTTAAAGCAGGAATTTCTGTGAAGTAACAAATATCCCGTGACGTCAACATCCTGGACGTCACTTTGTGATCTAATGGCCAAACTCCAAAATCGTTGAAAATTCCTCCGGAATTATTCTCACCTGGAATTTAATCAGAGAGGATACAGGCTCATATCAATTTAAAGTTATCTTTGCATTCCATTACCAAACACTTGAAAAGAATGTCATGAGTAAATACATTGTACATGTAATGAAAAGCACATGGACAAAATGTCACGCTCTAAATTTAACGTGCGGCTGCACCACGTTTGGTTTGCGAATACAGTTGAATACACACGTATTATGAAATTCAATCCATAATTAACACAGGGATTCCCTGCCCTCTCCACTTATTAATTGAGCTGTCTCTCAAATTCTCAACCTTTAATCTAACAAGAAACAAATTGATTTCACATAAAGCAATAGAAGTTCTTAGAACATATAAATTTATTACATGACTCATGTCACGTTCACCTCAATTTTCACAACGTTTTCATATGCATGCATCTTAATTTGTCTTTAATTTAGTTCAACAGTTGAAAGTAATTCTTCTAAAGTCAATTACCAATAGGCAATAAGGTCATGGCCATAGTCATAGTGTTTCCTAACGGGATGTACGTACATATATGAACATGCGGAATACTTGTGACCAAATTTCCCTCACTACTTGAACCTCAACCTGCTTTGACTGACATTTGAATCAGTATTGTTCGAGAATAGATTTTTATTTAAAATGCATTGGAGCTCATTGGAATGTTTTCACGTAAATCCCAAAACTGAAGTGTTTGTTCCTTGCCGAAGTTGAGTTGGATTAATTGAACGACTGTTTTAAGAAATCAGTGAGTAACCCAGTCGGGTATTTTCTTATATATGTCTATACAAATAATAAAATTGCACGATGGTACAGATTCTTAAAATATAGCACCAAGTTCATGCAATCCCAAGAAGTCATTAAACGTGCAAAGTTAAACAATTCTCGAGGTATGCAGAGTGGGAAGAACCCCATGATAAACGAAGTCATTAAATAAACAAATTTTTAGTTGCATCATTTCGCACTCTCATAAAGTATGCGTTGGATGAGATGTGATCATCACTTATCATATTACTATATTGCTATTCATTCATCGATAAAAGCAAAATCTCCTCCACATTCTAGGCCACTTTGCAAAAAGACGTTTCACACAACGGAAGTAGCATTTAAAAAGTGTTAATAGTTGATACCTATCAAATTGAAAGGAAAGCAAATATTTGTGAAAATAAAAGTTGAACAACGACAAATTAGCTAATTTCAAAATGAACATCAAGTTTTCAATTATAGTGCTCTTGGTAATTTATCAAATACTTTACTATGTCCCTTATTTATATTTTTTATTACATCTGTAGATTGCACTGACACAGACTTGCATCTCTTATCCATCCCGTGGAAAGCAACAAAAAGAATTAAACCCTGTTCAACTATTTGCAATGAGGTATGTTGAGACAATCTCCTTTTCAACACAATTTCACCATTCCTTCTTTATCCTTTATTTTATAGCAGCCTTCCAATGCAAGTTGATGAACCATCAAACATAATTTACAACATTCCTGGAGGAAATCCAATTTTTTCCGATGAAAAGTTTCCAATAAAATCAAAAAAGGATAGTGTCTTCTCATCAACTGCAAATGCCTGTTGTCCCACAGTTGTAGAAATAATTGAACCTCTTGGAGGAAAAAATCGGTCTGGAGATTTAGTTGAACTTTATCAAGGGGATGGGGTTAAACAACGTTTTTACGAAGTATCATGCTCCCCCGCAATAGTTGACCAACAATGCCGATATTTGGATAGAAGACATGCCCCACATTCACGATGCGTGCAAAACTACTCCTTTACTTATGCCCTTGTAAGAAACTTTGGGGTGGACTACGATGATGTCGCAAATGGTGGATGGAGATTGGACTACATTCAAATAAGAAGTGGTTGTTCTTGTCAAGTAACGCCAAGACATTCACATCCTTCTTCGTGATAAGTTTCTTTCCCATCCGTGTCTTGCCGAAGAACTGATAAGTCTTGATTTACCTCATTAAACAGTAGATTCAAATCATAATGATGAGTACTTATGAATTTTAGTCATTGAGATGAATCTCATTATTCAGTATTTCTCTCAGGTGTGATTCAGTAATTCAGTAATTCTTGTGACAAGTATGGTTAATGAGAAAATGGGCTTTATTATTTTTGTTATACAATTGCTGTGTAAGTGAGATTTTGACTGGTTCAAAATAACAGCCTTTAAAAGAAAATGACAAGAAAGTAATAAATACATAATTAATTGAAGATTTAAAATATGCCTTGTGTTTTCACTCCCATCCATACCATGTATACACAAATTTGATGAAAATAAGACTCGTGAACGACGCAGCGTTATCCTGGAAGAGAGTAATTATTCGCGGGTCCTTGTAGAGATTGATTCATTTCGTCCTTGCTTCCAACTTCTTGATTTTGTTGTCTTTGTCCCCAATAATACGGTTGGTTATTTATTTGATCTGAATATTGGTTTCCATTTCCGTTCAAATAGTTCTCCTGCTGTGGGTCCGAAGGAATTGAAGGATAATATGGATATTGTCCGGAAACTGGATTTATTTCAGAAATCTGTCCACTTGCACTTTGCTTCCTATTATAATAAGAAGGGTTTCCATACATGTTTGAAAGATCATCTATTGATTGCAGGATTTCAGTTTGACGAGAATAAGTTGACGGTGAGCCATAAGCATTTAAAGGAGGAGGCCCATAAGAAGGACTTGGAGATGGATAACCATATCCATTTCCTCCTGAATAACTATTTATTTACATATGTAAGCGTCAAATTAGAGTAAAATTAATAATTAAAAAAGTTTTCCTAATTTTACCCATCATTGTCTCCAGAATGCATAAAGGATTTAAAAAATGGGGCCGTTATGGAAGGAAGCCAAGCCGCTATTAATCCAATTATTTTAATTAAAAGGACCACCCCAATAATCACGGCAGGAGTTATTATAAAAATTGGAATTCCAATGTGCCATGCATTTTGCATTAGATTCTTCATTTTGGGAAAAATTAAAAATGTTTCAAGTTTAAAACAAACTTACAGACTCGCAGCCCCCAATAATTGACGTTTTATTAAAGCCATGCCCCAAATTTTCATGTCCATTTAATAATATAAATGTCAAATTGGAAATGGCATCATGAATATTATTACTCATATCATGGAATGTTCGGCTAATACCTCCAGTCCCTTCAATTAGTGAATCAAAAATTTAACTTTTTGAACAGTGCTTTTTAAAATTGGTTGAAATTGACAACAATTTTACCTGAGTTTCTCAAACTCTCGGGTTCTGTGTCATTTCCCCTAATTCTGAGGCCTTCGGTTACAGAAATGAAAACAATTACACAAATTACAATACTAATTTTGAGTTTCATATTTTAAAAAAACTTTCCTGGTCCGTTGTGTGAAAACGCTAAGGTAAAACTAAAGCAAAGGATGTGTGTAGATGTAGTTTTACTAAAAATACAAGCGCATTGAAAAACAAAGCATTTCCAACAATTTGCAACTGTTTACCCCACTTTTGTCTGATGATTCTAGGATTCTGAAGATTGCGTAGAGAAAGTCCAAATTCTGTAATATTCGTCATCATAGCTTATTTATGGAACACTTTCTAATTCCGATTCACAAATCTGTATTCAAGCGTTTAAAGGCACTTGACTTGAAGGTGGAGTGTGCATTTTGTGGGCTTTAGTTTAAAACAAATTATATTAATTGTTAGGTCAAGGTGATTCATGTTTGCCGATGTTTTTTAATGTTTGTAATTACTTAATTTGGTATTTTGACTGAAATATGTACTCTACATACATATTTATATGCAGATAAATAAAAATGTCGAGATTATGCTTTATTGCAATATGTATGATTCTGAAATTTTACAACAGATTGAAGATTGATTATCTTCATTGCATTTATAAAACAAATACAGCAAATGGACATTTTCGACATGAAATTTTATTGTAGAAAGAATTCATAGAAAAACCTCATCAACTTGTTCAACAAAGGTTTCTTCCAATTGAAATGTTTACTTTTGTTCCCACAAGAGAGCTCAGACAACATGCAACGAATATTTAGAACAAGTTTCATGTTACTTTGTACTTCGTTGCATTTGCTTACCAAATCAGCTACATTTACTTATGCATTCAAAATGTTAGGTTAGGTTAGGTTAGATATATTTGAAATTCCTTTCAATTAAATAATTTGCAATACAAAATATGAATTTTATGACTGAATCTAGGATTTTACGATTTTTTGGAATTGTTCCTTCAAAGCCTAACCTATGATGACCCACTCCTTGAAGTCTTGATTCTCAAGAGAAGCACAAAACAGAAGGACAATTACCAATTTAGTTCAGTCATGCCAAAAAAATCAAAATCATGACAATATTTTCCTTGGTCTGAGATTGGACCACATTCTATTCTAATTTTGTTGGATATCATTGTCTCCTGTGGCATTTCAAGTTGATGCATTGTCCTCTTGTATAAAGCCGAAGTAAAGAAACCACGAGAGGACCACCGTTAAATTGGAAATTGCTTCACACTTTAACCATCCAAATTGAGAATCTCGCTCACTTCAGTCAGCTCAAAAGTTATGGATTTTATATAAGATTCAACTACAAAAAAATCTGATGGCATTGACAGCGAAAAGATTGAGTTTTTTGTTTGTAAAATTCTTATCAAATACATTTCTCATCTCAACCCCTTTCCCATCCGTTGAGGTATGGATGTTAGTTTTCTACAAAGCCGGCATTACGACACTTACAATTAATTTACGAGAGTGAGAGAAATCATAGGTGGGGAAAGGTCTATTGTCTCACATTCCGTGTCATACAACTGTCATTTCCTCAATTCTCCTATCTACTCTTATGCAAGTAAAATAAACTGTTACTGAAATAAATCCCTTTCACCCCCCCCCTTCATTTTTCTATTTTGAGTGGACACGCAACGACGCAACACAAGATATCAAATGACTGATGCTATACGATGAAGTAAAAGCACAATAAGTGATTGAGGGAAATTGTCAAGGTGTGTTTTTGTAGATACAAATATAAACATGTTGCTCAAAAGAATTTCGAGCAAAACATGAAATTCCGAATTATTCTGAAGTAACTTTTAAAATGTTTCATTCCAGTAATTATCCGGTAATACCAATACTCGACATAAAACAATACTACCTAAACATTGTATAAAACAATTACCATCAAATTAACGTCATATATAAAACACATAAACAAACAATACGAGACCATATGCCTGAACAACCAACCTTGCCAACCGCGTCATGTAAGAAACCCGAAAATTGACCAATTTTCGTCAATTTACGTCAATTCTAATAATTGAATTATCCTCTCAAGAAAGCAACAGACAACAGAACAAAACTTTATGACCACTCCACATCACAACTAATCCAAGAAGAAAGAATTTGATACAAAGCATTTTTGTGCAATCCAATTTTACGAGCATTACAGGTGAAAGCCACAGGTAAAAGTATGTAATCTGAGGAAATTATGTTTGCAATCCAATCTTGGAAAGAGCAGTGTACTATATAGTGTCAACTAGGCCATAAAGTAAATTGAACATCATTATTTTGGGTGAGGAATAAAAGTACACATTATTCAAATGGACGAATGAAAGTCATATTACAACATTTTTCAACACAAGGTTCCTCCAACGTGTTGAAACAAATAAAATTATCTTCCAATAAACCTTCAAACTATTTTTTGATTATAAAGCCTCTACTTTACTTTCGCCTAGTTAAACTAAACCACAAATTCCAACCAGTCCAGCCAGTTGAGTCGCCATGAAATAACAGGTCATCACGCATACCACAAAAACCTCTTTTTCCTAAGATATCTCAAAAAATCCTCCATCTAATGGTCTTCTGTACTTTCCAATGGGGGAGTGCCTTTGAATGTAAATCCAGCCCAAGCGATTCATAGGAGGAGTTTCCACTCTGAAAAACTACCCATAAAACCATACCACGCATTACATAGAAAAAGGTACTCTCTAACTCGTTTTATATAGTGGTTTGGCCCTAGGTAGCTTTTATAAAGATTTCCTTTCCTATTGCATGTAAGGTAGGATTCTCATCCAACTGCAATTACAGTTTCACGAGGGCAACCGAGCTGTAGAGATCACGCCAGGTAAAAACATTTACCTGAATTGGTCAACTTAAAAAAAATCTGGAAAAAGTCTCAAACTATTCAACACCACGATTTTTAGATAGAATCTGTCATTTGTGGTTTTACAGATTCACATCATGAGTCCAACTTGAAATTTATGGCGTTAAAAAAAAGAGCAATTTGTGGTTGTCTCATTTCAAGTATTTTTTAAAAATTCAAGCTTTCCTGATACTACTTACCCATATTTAAAAGAAAGTTAAGAAACATTTAGAAACTTTCAAAACCAAGAAAAAAATCTGAGAAACAAAGTTTCCGGCAAGTTGAGTGTTTTCATGTCCCACTCATTAAGTGCAATTAGTGAAATTACTCTCACGTGCTCACCCTAACTATAATACTAAAGAGGAAAGTGAATATGTTGACAAAGATTAGTGCAAAGTGAAAGATATTTCTCAATGCCAAAGTGAAAATTACAATTATACTGTCGTAAAAAAAATTGAAATGTACGCAAGTTCATTTCTACAGTAAATTTACTATTTCAAAGTGAAATTAGAAAATTAACGTTTAATCCAAGTTAAATAAAGTGAGTCTAAAAAAGGATTAAAAAACTTAAGACTTCTTTTTGTTGGTAAAAGCAATTCAAATTACCCCAATTCCTAAAACGATCCGTCATCGCCTCATTACTCCCAACGTTAGCCTTTCTTTAGAGCTAAAGAAATTTCCGTGAAGTTATCAAAATCGTAACAACGTTGAACTTCGGAGATATTAACCCGTAAGTATTGATCCCATGCGGTTGCAATTCTTTTTTTAATACATAAAAAAATCGAAATACTTTAAATTACATTTTCACTTTAATAAATAAATAAAACATTTATAGCTTATTTTCGTGTTTGCATATTAGGTTCCCGGCACTGGGACTGTCGTCACCGGTACCGGAGGACGGGCTTGGCGACATGCAACATCAAGGCTCCTCATACAGAGCTGCTGCGGCTGCTGCAGCCGTTGCAGCTTATCAAGAGCAAAACTATAGATCTGGGTATCCCTTTCCTCCTCAAAATCCATATGGATATCATCTCGGAACACCTTATCCCCCTCAGTGCTCATCCCCTCCTAAAGACGGTAATTCAATCCTCAATCTAGTTTATGATGTAACCTTCATTTTGTCCAATTTTCCACTCTGGAAACCCTTTGTCCAGTCTCAAATTAATTATTGAATAATTAATGATGTTTAAACAAGTTGTTTGCACAAGACCCAATTTCATTCTCGATTCTTATTAACTAGCTGGATAAAATTCAACATAGATATTCAATAGATAAAGTGGACAAACTAGGAAGCGTTGCATAGTTCAGGGGGTAACTGATATTTGGAAATAGTGTTCACAAAATTGACGAGTTGTTGACATTAGTGCTCTGTAGGTGGGATGGATTAGCATGAGGGAGTTGTCATTTATTGTTTTGTTATTTATTCATGAAATTTCCTGTATATTTAACATCCTCAATGAGATGGCTTGGTTTTTTGGAGAATTAAATATTTACAACGATAATTTTTATGTCAACAAAAAACTCGACATTTTTTAAATAAAACATTTCCATATTTCCTGAGCAAAGGAGCAAGTTAATTTTAATACATTAATAATAATAGAGATCCAATAGCTATCGATTATGCTCATTCAAGTATCAAATGACAAGACCTTACACTCCCATGTGACTAATAATGATCAAAGGGGAAGGATAAAGGGAAATTAAATAAGCTCCTTTGGGTATTTTGGTTCAAGTTTAATTGTTTTCATGTCACAGTTGTAGTTTTGTGAGCATCATCCCAACACGACGATATGGTTTTCCGATCCATTTTTATTTTTGGAAATTTCAGAGCCAAAAGAAGAACCTGGAGGGCTTCGTTTAAATGGAAAGGGTAAAAAGATGCGAAAACCTCGGACGATCTATTCCTCCCTTCAGTTACAACAGCTCAACCGACGTTTCCAACGTACACAGTATCTCGCATTACCTGAAAGAGCAGAACTTGCAGCGTCCCTTGGTCTCACTCAGACACAGGTAACTTGTTGTTCTTTTATGTGTCCAGAGGAAAATCAATCGTTTTCATGCAAAATTCAAAAAAATCCATTCCACTCGTCCTATTTCATTTCTTTCATGCATTTTGAATCACATCTCAAATATCAAAGACACCTACATACACTCGGGATTTTTAGACATTCTCACAAGCTTCAAGGTTCGAGGTCCTCACCTGAACTCCCTGAAAGAGTGTGTTGAACGGAAATCTCAAAGAAAGACCAGCCTTAGGTGGGACTGAAAGAGATTGAGAATTTAAAATCTCTTAAACAGCAGGGGATCATTCTTCAATTATTTACGGTTCTGCTCCATATTCACCTACTACTGAAATATCTGAGATTTATGACTATTCATTCGGTAGCACTAGCAATATTGTTTAAAAGAAATGGGGTAAAAAATCAGAGTTTATACATTCTGAGGTCATGATTTCATGTTTTCAACTAATCTTGCAAAATACTCGTTGGATTACCGGTAGCAATAAATTTTGTTGACATTAGTACATACAGGGCATGTGAAACAAGGTTGATTAATGTTTCACATATCGTTGAGCACAATACTTGGAGAATCCCAAGGTACAAATTGTAAGGGACGGGTTAAAATTGAGCCTTAAAATTCGTTGATTATTGTCCTTCATCCTGCTTGTTCTAATCCAAGGGTACTTTTACTTTTCCTTAAATAAAATCTCCCACAAAGCAGTCAAAAACTGGAGTACATATTTTGTAACAATAGAAGACAATACTGTGGACAGCAGGACAGGACAAGATAATTTATTTTGAGAAGTAGCAGGAAACCCTTTTCTTTTATTTTTGAGAACAGTAGCTAATTTATAATAATTTATAAATTAATCGTGAAGACGAAGTAATGGAAAAAGCCTCATCATTATTTAACTTACTACAAGCAAAGCTAATCCTTTAAGCGTAGCAGGTTAGAGAATGGATTGGATTTGCACGGTTGAGGGTAAATTATTGTGACAGAAGCGGTTGTAGTGTGATATACCCTGAAAAAAGTCCTTAAGGGATCTGATTCAATTTTCAACAAAAACAAAACGCATCAAAAAAGGAACTCTTCTCTTTGCATATCTTCTATTTATATTTGGCCAATTTCCACAACTTATCCTGACACTGGTCTGGGTGAGTTGATGAAGGGGCCGAACTGACACCTTAGAATTAAAAGCAGCAGGGGTGCTTGTCAGCGTCAAATCTACTTCAATTCCCATCTTTTAAATACTTCCCAATTTTAGTTGTAGAAGAAATGCGGCTTGCAAAATCTATGTCATGACATCAAATGAACGAGAATTGCAATTCGGTCATTTGAAGAGGAAATTTGAATTTAAAACTGAACTAATTTACTCATAACATTAACACTTGACTTGACTTGTCTTTATCCCCCCCCCCCCCAAATAAAACCGTGGTCCACTTGATGCCAAATGTAATGACCTTCATTTCATTTGATCAAGAGCCTCTAAGGGCTTCTTGTCGTTGACCTCTTATTTCACTATTTATTCAAAATAGTGAAATATTAGTTCTAGTAGCTAGTTCTAGTTCTTGTAGCTCGTAGGAGGAGTAGGTTGTAGGTTGTAAGATGAGTAATACGTAATTGTTCTCTATTGTTGGGTAATGGAGTGGACTCTATTGTCATTGAAATGTTCCCTGCAGGGACCCTTTTTATGATTTGCGAGTGTTAAATCAAGACCCTGCATGTTTCAGGCTTTTGTGCTATTTCTCGATTGAAATAGGAATTTCAGGGAAAGCAGTACTGTGTTGGGATGATAGATATAAAATAATTACACCAAAGACACTACTTTTATAATTTCTATTGATATTTCAAAAAATTTACATTTATTTGACCTTCCACGAATACATAATTGAAGGAATTGCTTTATCTCGTTAAAGTGCTGACATTTACTGCTCTGTAAAGATGAGTTGGAAAGGTATTGAAGTATTGTTCAAAATTTTCCATTCTTTCAACCACAACTAACAAAACCAACAGAGGAAAGCCCTTCTGGTAACATTATTACATTTATTCTACTCAACTACCTTTGTCTCTTTGTGCCGACTCATCATAAACAAGGGCTCCAACTGACACCATCAAGAAATCTTGAGCCTAACGTTATTTCATATTTTATTCCCATAAGGAAACAAATGCAAAATTTACAGATATTTTTTACGTTAAAGGAATATTAGTTTGGAGTCAATCTTACATGATCTTTGATATTGACGAGGTTCCCTTCAGAGAGTCACTAGTCAGAGTACTTGACTAACTTGTCATGAATAAAAGTGTTGAGTCAAATGTGTCAAATCAATCTTAGATTTCAAGATAAAAGAAAGGAAAGGGATGCGGTTGAGATGGGAGCGTGATCTTTGAGAAAAAGTGTTCACAGTTGGAAAGCAAAGATTTGCTTTAAATTCAAAGTTTTTTAATTTTAAAAATATTGGTGATGAAAACAGTTGAAGCTTGACTTAGTTTACTTTTTTTTATCCCAACTGAATGAATGAGGAGAATTGACAAAAGTTCAGTGAATTAAATTGATAAAAAAATGAATGAGTGCTAATTACAGTAAAAAAATTGAGCTCAAAATAAAAATAAACTCTTTCTCAAGAGTGAATTCGGGTTTATTCAAGAGAAAAAAGCTTTAGCTGAGAATCTTTAGATTATTATTAAGCTAGCTTTTGGCTTATTTTTCTTTTCAATTAAACTTTTGCACACAAGATTCAACAATATAAATAGCTTCAGTTATAGGAATATATTGCCGACTTGCCGAGTTTTTTTTAGATGCATGGTGCATTTATTAATTTAAAGACGATTTTTCATAATAATGTGTTGAAATGTTACAAATATCCAGAGCAAACCAATTCCACACAAATAAGATGCTTGGGTTTGCTTATTACAATTATATTTCAAAAAGAACAACAGGTGTTTACGGAGTCTTGTCCCCGGAAGCTTCAGTCCATCCCTTCCTTTTCTACGTCTTATGTCCTGTTTATTCTATTCATAGTTTTGCCATTGTCTGATCCTTTACTAGAATGAAGTTGGAATAAAAAGAAATAAGTTAAACTTGTGTGATTTAAATTCACATATCCATTGGATCATTTTATAAAGATTTGCCAAGATAGAGTACATTAGTAAATTGTTTCACACACTCAGTAAATTTTATAAAAGACTAGATGGATTACACGTAATTTACTCTATACCAAAAAGTTTTGTTTTATGATGCAAATAATCATCTTAAACCATTTCTTCTAATAAAGATTTTATTAGAGAGATTTTTCTTTAAAAATGCTGTGCTACTGCATGCTACTGTTCCATTGTCTTTGTATTTACATATCAAAAGCCGTAGAAAATCAAGCCCACAACACACGTAATCAAATGACACGTGTATTAAACAATGCAGTAGAATAATTAATAAATTTTTGTTGGAAAATAAAGAAAAAGGATGACATGACTTGCCAAGACATAAGCACGAATTCTCATTTCATTACATGCTTCGTCTATCGAAAAATTTCTAATTTAGATGAGCAAGATTTTTATTATTTGCCCCACTGACTATATCCAAATTACGTGACTCAGATTTCGCCAAGGATTCGACCTTTTCTAGACTGACATTCAGTTGTAGCTTTCCATGACATAAAATTGGATGAAGGAAGTGAGTCGCGGTTTTGCGGTTTTAGAAATTTTGGTTTTAATAATTGTTTTGTTATGGTTAATTTTTGGTTTAGTTTCCATCTTGTGGTGTACCTACTTTAGTATACAAGGGCTTGTAAAGTAGTAACTGACCATCAAAGTTTTTAGGAAATATTTTAATTTTTTTTTGATCATGAAATCCTATAACTCATTAAGCAACTTTACAATATCATGAAACTCACCCTTACAAAAAAATGTTTTTTTATTATCTGACTTGGCTTGGTCTCCTTGTCAATCACCATCTTTCATTCTTACACCACATACATTGCATACTCATTCTACAACTTGCCCACTCTTTTTACATCACAACAAAACAAAACGAAGGTAAAAATGCATCTTTACAGCACCCTTGCGGTTGTTGGTTCACTTGGTTGTTTCCTATTCAAAAGCAACATTTGGTGCATATGATATGAATTTTATTCTGAATAACAGTTGTAGTGAAATTTCCTTTGTTAATTTACCCTCATGTGCACTCCAGTATCACTTAAACTGATATTCCAGTAACTCTTGTATGCATCATCATGATATTATGAGTTGTGTCTGTTTCAGACCAACCCAGCCAGCTTGAGATTTTTGGATTTGAAATTTTGAGATCGATCTGACAGCTTTTGATATGATGTTGGATGAAGTTTGTGTGGGTTGTACCATCTTGATTTCTCTTTTTTCTTGTTTTTAAACCAAGCATGTAGTACTAGAGGTCGAATATTTTCTTTGGCGTTTGCTAATTTTAAATTTTGCAACATGAGAGATTTTTTTTGAAAGGACCTTGTCTCGTGTCAAGACACCTTGTAAGAACAAACCACAGGATTTTGCCTAATTTGAAGTCAATGTAGCATAAAATACATGCCGGCTTATTATTTACAAAATCATCTACAATACAATGGCTAAGTTAAAATCTCATAAACAAACCCGTAAATCTTGTTGAGAATTTCTCAACCTTTGCTTACCCAAAGGCCATAAGCTAAATGAAATACCTTCATTTCTTAACAACTACCGACAACCAAAGGTAAAATCGACCACCGTGAGTCACTCACCATAAGAATCCCTAGTAGTACAAACCGCTAATTGGTTTAAATGAATTGGATTGGAGTACGAAACCAGCAAACAAAGTAGCAATACTAACAAATCATAAAAAAATATCTCATCTCATTTGCACCTCGTTTTCTAGCATTTTCAGTTAATCAAGGAAATTGAAATTATACAAGGCTTCAATTGAATTGAATAACATCTTAATTGAAATCTTGTCATGAGCAAAATACACATGTAGTAAATATTACATTTTGAAGGAAAAATTTAAACTCTTTTGTTCAACCTTAAACGTAGATTAGATAAAATTGCGTTTATAAAGGTGATCAGATAACGTGATTTTGCAGGTTACTTCCGTTGTGAAAATAATTTCTTAAGTGAAACAGGATATTTAAGCATTCCCTCTCGGCGCAGTGGTCGTATTCATTACAAAACTACATCCGTAAACTGCCCGCATGAGAATGAAATTCATAAATTACTAATTCCACCTCAACCAGAAGCTTTGTCTTGAAAAGATGACGATAAATCAACAATTTTCAATAAAATCATTTATCTCTTAAAAAAAATTTTTTTTAGTAGAAAGACCAGGTGAAGGATTTTCTACACCCACTCTTTGGAGTCCTTAGGCAAATTTTTTATAGAGCAAAAGGGGCTACCCAACATTATTTTTAGATTAGCATCAATAATCCTTCCCCACGTTGCATAGCGTTGCTTGTGGTTTGGTTTCGTCTAGCTTGGTGTGTAATTATTACTCTATTCAATTCCTTAAGGACAGGTAGGCGTTAGTAAGTAAGGTAAGGGTTAAAATTTGTGATACATGGTCTCCTTGTAAGTCTGTAGGTCGAACGTCCGACCGTCGTTTCCTAATGATGATATGATGCGTTTGTTACCAATTTCTCCATAAAATCCAGACAATCAGGGAAAATCTGGTAAAAAATGATATAAAAAAATGTTCGGCGAAGGATACCCTTTTTCAAGATTCGGCATTTATGTTTGTGTAACCGAGTCAAGTACCTGTTTAATCTTCTCATTTACCCGGTACCAAAAATCACCACAACTGATTACTTTTTTGTAGGAAAAAAGTTGATGATAATGACTCAAGTTAAAATTAGCCTTGTGTGGCTTGTTTCATGGAAAGGCAAGTTTCAAAGTGTGTGGTACTTGCGGTACCGTGAACTTTTGGCAATTTATGAATTCATGAGAACATTTTGCAACTTTTTTCTTTTCATCTCATTAGCAATTAATTTTTGTTGTTTTTTGATCCGTTAAAGTAGTCTGACTAACTTTTTGTCTTAGTAGCAGTCAGTTAAAGGAGGTTTCTTCATTGAAGGCGCCAGGGTTGGGCCCTATATGTTCGGCCTTGTCTCAAAACAAATGATCAGTCACACCTCCCTTGTACTCTGTCACCAGCGAGACACTTTTTTCCTTTTCTTAGACTGCCGACAATTTTTTCATCCCCATCACTTTTATGAATTCATCCCGAAGGAAGAGAAAGTAATAGAGAAAGCTGGAAAAACTAAACTTGTCTTCATAATTACAATAAATTTCATCTGACTAGTACCTATGATTAAACTTTCTTCAAATTTGAAGTAAACGACGTACAACTCGTACATTGTCTCCAACTATAAAATTCCCATCCCCCTAAAATGTTTTAATGTTTCTCAAATCCATTTCCTCGCATCAAAACTTTAGCTTGTGACGAAGGGAAGCAAAGCAATCCGCCCAGGCGCCGGTTCAAATATTACACAAAACAAAGCCCTAGGGCTACTATTCTTTTATAGAGGAAAAGGGAGGAATCATCCATCCTTGGGTTTTGGTATTACTTTGAATATATCCACCTACTTAATTGTAATGTCACTTAATGAAGCTGTGAACACGAAAATATCCACTTTTACTCACACATTGATTTCCGCAGCATTTATTGCAAAAAGTGGAAATCCATAAAGCAGAGCTTCTTTGTAAAGGAGCCATTGAACATGATGAGATTCGGAAACAAATGTCTCACTTTGTTATAAAGTGATATATCACTGGGTACTCGGCTCAGTTTTTATTGAAATGAAACGCTTCGCTGCAGTTTGCTTGTTGCATTTAAGAATAAAAGTTAATGTGAATGAACAAAATGGAAAATATTAATTGGGATCTGATAAAGCGAAAGGAATCAGTTAATATTTTTATGTTCTTTTACATCTAATCAGGTCCAAGCTGCATAACATATTTTCCTTCACTCTACTTATTTTTGATTAATTACCTCCTTTTGTGGTAGAATTAAGTTGTATAACGCGTGTTTGCAACGGTTTTTTACGATTTTATGATATGTTATGCATATATTCAGCAAGATGCATGAATCAAGTTATATTATTTCGCATTCCCTTTCTCTTGAGTTCCATAAACATTGCCTACAAGAGTTTTTTAACTCCTGGAATCTGGAGCCATACAAATGCAAAAATTACAGCAAAAACTAGAATTCATGATATGTCTCTCATTCCCTTGTTCCTGCGCATTTGAAGGGTCATTATAATTTAGAAAACGTTAAAATCCTCGACTCTTTCATTCATTCCATTTTAGATAACTTCAAGTATGGGTATGAATATGATGGTTTGTGTGAGAAAATTTTTTTCCATAGATGTGGAGAGTACAGATAACAAACAACATTGAAAAGGAAGAACTTTTGTTTCTATTATAAAATACCTTGCAAGAGGAAACTATAAGGTGTGGATGTATACCACCAAATACCAAAATGGGAATTTGTAAATTTTAATGGAATTTGAAATACATTGATTAATGATTGTTTGCACTTGAATTGTTGTAAAGTGTAACAAGTAAGTGAGTAATTAGAACTCACTCAATTTGTTAGTTTTACTTTAACTTTTAGCTTCAGGTTAATTACTCTGTTTCAGAGAAGAGATAAATGACAAATGTCTAATTAACAGACCCACGTCGGTGCTCCACGTCGGCATGATTTAAGGTGATAGATGGGTATGAAAGTCATTTGAGATGAACTGAAGCCTCAGAATAATGATTGAAATTGAAGCTACTTTCGTACAGCGAATGTGACCCCAACTGTAACAGGAAACAAGGAAACGCTTCATGTGGGTTGTGTTCATAGTTTTGCTCATAGCACGTCATAAGGTTTTTTACAAAAGTATCCGACGATAGTGGTGTGTAACAAAAATTGTTCAAGATGTTAATCTCATGACTGGAAGGTTTTACGCTCATAAAACAAATATATAAGTTTTAGCAAACAAGTAGCATTTGTTACACAATTCCATCAACGTTATCATGTTTTCCTATTCAGTACACATTTATGATTTCAATGTCATTTTAGATTACTTATTTGATTTCAGGGAATTTAATTCATTTTTCTATA
>JAAOWG010000517.1:0-16406 GCA_036491945.1 Paranurophorus simplex
GTCAATTGCATGTAATCTATATGCAATGACTTATTCCGACCGGGTTCTGAAAAGCCCGACAGGTGTCCCTACTAGGCCTTGAATAAAAGGCTTAATATTTGACATTATATAAAACGTTATATTTACAAATATGTATCTTGCATATGGGAACCAGGATTGAATGTTAGAATAAAAAAGACTTTTTGTTATGAAGTGAAAGTGAATCTCAAGTATCTCTCAACAAGATTCCTGTTTTATAATAAAAGCTTTGAAGGTTCGTTTCTTCTACAAAATATTCAAAATACAGAATATTACATTGTTTTGAAGATTCTGAGTCTTCCAAAGGTTTTGAATGATCTAATTTCTAGGATCCTGTTTCAAAATTTAAATTCGTGTAATGACCTACAAAATTCAAATGGTGTAATGAATGTTTACAATACATTGTTCACTATTATTAATCCTTTAGGGCATCTTTAATCTGTTTAAATTCCAACAACCGGTTTCAATTTTAATAATAATAATAATAATGAAACATTAAAAGCCCCAGCAGGCACAGGAAATGCTATTGAACTCTTAATTCTAAGAATTTACACTTTCCACTCAAAAGTTGGACTAGAGTAAACAGAAAACAGAAAAAGTTTTTTAGGTGTTGACATTTTCAGTATTTTCTGAACGTTCTCCTTCCTCTGTTAATAAAACGAACCGATTTTACAAAAAAAAACACAATCTACTCCCAATAAATTCACATTAATTCAAATATTACACCAACAAGCTTAAAAACCAATAAATTGTTATTATCACGTTTAATACCAAAGTTTTATATCACAGTTTGCTACAATCGTTGCAATCGTTTACACAAAAAGTTTTATGAAAGAGTTTCCAAACTTTGGTAACAACTGCTTCCATTCAAAACTCGGTAAGATTGACAAAGTAAACAATTTGAAAATTGAGAATATGAGATGTGGGGAAAGTTAAATATTATATCACAGAGTCACTACAAAGAATAGTGAGGAAAATGAGACTTATATGAAATAGTCTAGACCCACTTTTGTTGGAATAATAAACTTGTCCTCACATTTTATCACACAATCGACCCAACTTTCCCTTTTTCGGTTATGTACATAATTCCATCTAATTTTTACAAAGAAGCTCTTGAGAGTGTCTATCAAGGAACTGTAACAATGTCAAAAGTAACCGCAGCATATTCTGAATATAAATGAATATTCTCTAGTTGGAAATAACAAACGAACTCAAGACAGATTCAACCAAGTAGCTTTTGTTGGCAATAATGAGGCATATCAACCAGGTTCAATAGAAATACATATATCAGGTGTACATATCGACAATACAATCAGTGTTATTATAGTATTGTTGATACGTTTATTTTGTAATTCTAATCTCTCGTGGTCACAGACAGATCACTATTCTTGTTGAATATTAAATATCGAGAAAAATTCCGAAACGTTGACTGCTGTGACGCTTTGCCTTGGACGGTCCGACCTATCGCAACGTCTTTTATGATTTGGTCTCATCAAACCCTTGATAATGACATGTCACTGGACCTAATCTGACCTGGCTTTTGGTCTTTGGTAAACCTGGCCTTACACATGACCTCTATAGCTTCAAAAAATTGAAGACGAGATATGTCAAGGGATTCGTAAGATTTTGAGCCAATTACAGACGGACGGACAAGCCATTGGTTATATAAAGTAGCAAAAGCTACTTAATAATAAATTGAGACAAAGTAGTTGAATATTCCAAGTTTCTGCTGATTTTTCAAAAGTAGAATGAGACAGATTTATCAAGATTTAGTAGAGATTCCCTCTTTTAAAGCACTTTCCCATAAAAATCCACTATTGCGAAGAATGAGAATAAATAAGAGAATAAACAGGTTTTTGTTGTTTTTGTATCAATGACCAACTGTGTTGACCTAAATGTCCAGACGACAGGATGCTCATAAAAAAGCTGTTAGATCTCACATTATATGCTCTAGAGACGCACAAATTATTCGGGGAAAATATTGTGGGAGTGTAATGACCTGGGTGGATGAATGGGGGAGGAGACAAATAGCGGATATATATGCAATGAATTTAACAATTGAATTTTATCTTAAATCTCATCTCACCCCCATTCAATTCAACAACTTTATCCATAAATCCCAGATCCAAATCATTTCCAATAATCCTCTCTCTCCTTTAAGTTTCATGGAGAATGGAAGATGGGCAGATTGTGGGGAGAATGAGATTGATTAATATTTAATTACCTCGCATGTAAATGTATGCAGTTCCTTTCATATTGGGTTGGTTGAGTACAATGAGATTAAGAACGTTCCCAACGATCCCTAATGCACAAATGCTGGGCCAAAGGATCCCATAGGTTAGATACTTTAAATCTTGAATTGTTAGACCATCTAATGCACTGTTGTTTTGTGCATTAAAGGTGCACAAGGGGATGTCACGTTCCATTGTGGACGAGTTCTACAAAAGACTGAATCAAGTAATGTAATTTCTCTTGGGTTTTATATATACTTACTCTCGGGTTAAAGGGGGGAGTCCATGGTGGGATTCATGTTGGGATTCTAGGAATTTTGGGGATTTCATGGATTTCAAATTTTGAAGTTATTAAATTTTGAAATTTTGAGACTGAAAAAAATGAAGCTAAAAATTTGGAATGGGACTAAATCCTGCCCCGCGGGAAATTCAAAACCCGTCTTTCTTTTAAAAAACAGTACACTCATTAAAATTTGAAAAAAATTCAAGATTCAATCATCAAATCAAATAATGAAGATACTACTTCTTCTAACCCTTACTCTCGTAACTCAATCAATCTCACTTCACGAAGATCAAGTTGGGAAATTCGATTGGTAATAGGATTTTTCCATTTTTCTTTAAAATATTGAAAAACTCCTTTACTCAGGCACCAAAAACTCCTTGGACCGGTTAGATTCATATTTAATGACCCACACCAGCCAAAACGACTCTTGATTGGAACTGAAAATAATGTAATTGCCGCACTTCATGGTGTTAATGGTATGTAATTCGTCATATAATCACAAATTATACCAAAAGCCAACAGGAAACATTTTATATCGACAAATACTTGAAGAATCAGGGAAACTTCTCTACTATGGACTTTATGAAGACAGACAAACAATATCAGTGTCCATTCAAGATGATCTTGTAAAGATTCGATCATTCAGTGCCCCAACGGGAATAAAAGTTGATGAATGGGTAGTACAAGCAAAAGCAAAGATTGCAACTCATTTTGGCTCAAAAGTTTATCTTATTGATTCAATTGTAACGGTTTATGATTTAAAAGAAAAGACTTCAGTCAAGAAATATGAAGGAATGGTCGGGATTTGTGGAGTTGCATCTGCCTTTTATGTTTGTGGGAATGGACAAGTCCTTACTATTTTAAATATGGAGGATGGGGAGGTTAAAGAGCAAAAATTAGATCAGGATATCCTTGATTTGAGTACAAGTGGATCAGGACCCACCCCTGCCGTCTCAGTTTATCATGGAGGCTCCTCACAAGTGATTATTTTAAACAAGGAAGGAGCAGTGTTGAAATCAATTTATAAAACCGTCTTATCCCAATTCACTGAAGACAAGCCACTCTTGTTTGTGTCAAGGCTAGAAAACAATGTTGTTAAAATGGATGTTTATGAGCAGAGTGGGATATTTGTTGAAGAAGCCAGTATAACAGCCTCAATGCCCCTTTTGTCCCTAATTAAACTACAAGGCTACATGATTAACAAGCAATATTGTTTAGTTGGAGTGTCCAAAGATGAATTGGTGTTTGGGGGAGGTAATTAATTCATAATTCCCAATTATTTCCAACTTTTAATTTATATTTAAAAAACAAAGAGAGCGGTAGAATAAACTGGTCACGGGAGGAATCCCTTTCATCAATAGCAGCCGTTGAAATGGTAGATTACCCAAGTCAAGTTGGACCCACATGGAATCCATATCTTGCAACAACGAATGCATTCATCTCCAGAATAAAATATGAAATAGAAGCATTGCTTTCAGGCGAAAGTTTATACGCATCAGATGAAGATCGCTTTGGGTTAAGGAAAGTTATCGTCTTTGTTACAAAAGTTGGAAAAGTTATTGGAATGGATAGTTCTTCAGGGAATATTTTGTATACATTCCCCCTTCCTGAGTTCTCACTCTTTAATGATTCTACTTTCTTATTCATTCAACGAGTGGCTAAATACACACCATTGAAGCCTCAAGCTGCAGTTGTTTACAAGTCCGGTGGGTTCACCGTTTTATTTGCATTTGACCCGGTTGAAGGGAAGTTATTGGATGAAGTTAGAAGGTTCCCACCAATTGTACAAGCGCAGATGCTTCATCATGCAGGGGAGGATACGAAATATGTGAAACAAATCTTGTTGCTTGATGTTGAGATGAACGTTCATGTTTATCCGAGTGGTGATGGGGGGTTGGAGAAGACGTTTTTCTTCGTTGCGGGGAAAGATTCGAGGTTGAAGGGAGTTGGGGTGGGTGGAGCGGGTGGGGTGAGTTAAGTTTGAATTTGTGATAAGTTTTTAATATGAAGCATTATTTGGTAGAAACTGAAGGCAAGGACGTTGTGGGAGTTTAGTTTGGGAGGATCTGAACTTGTCGGAGTTTATGGGAAACTTTCAAGTGAGAGAGTTCATTCTCAAGGAAGAGTGCTACCGGATCGATCCGTTTCATATAAATATTTGAATCCCAATCTCGTGGTGGTTGTTACTGCCGAATTAGATTCTGTCGATCTTTATTTGGTTGATGCTGTTTCTGGTGAGTGTATTGGGCTTTTAAAGCCACAAGTTTTTTTGAAGGGGATTTGTTTGGTCTTGCATGAAATTGAGGAAACCAAACGACCGAAACCCCTTCAAAAAAATTGTTCGCCTCCCAACGTGAAGGTTTACCTAAATACATAAATAAATTAGGTGCCATGATCCACTCCTTTCATCACAAAAAATGCAGAGGCCCTCTTAAAATTGTCCATTCAGAACACTGGATCGTCTACTCTTTATTCAACGAGAAAAACCGTCGTTTTGAAATTAATTCAATTGAATTATACGAAGGACAATCTCAAAGTAACTCTTCGGCCTTTTCTTCATTTGTGGCTCCACCAATTGAACCCTTAATTGTGAAGCAATCTTATATTTTTCCAACATCCATCCAACATCTTGCATACACAAGAACAGAAAAAGGGATCACAAACAAAGATCTTTTGATAGCACTACCGACTGGAGGGATTTTAGAATTACCAAGATTAGTATTACAACCGCGTGCTACTCAGCAGCATTATACACAACAGATGCAAGATGAAGACGGTGTCATTCATCATATTCCATATCAACCCGAATTACCAATTGTGTCAGAAATGATTATAAATTATAATCAAAGTGTCAAGAGGGTAGATGGGATTAAAACATGGCCAACAAGATTAGAGTCAACTTGTCTTGTTCTGGTTCATGGAAGTGGTGAGTTTTTGTTTATTTTCGTTCCATCATCATCATCACTTTAATTAAATGACATATTCTCAGATTTGTACTACGCTAAGTTAACACCCTCAAAAACGTTCGATGTTTTAAAAGATGATTTTGATTATTGGATCATTTCCGTTGCCCTTATCGGACTTTCAACTGCAGCTTATGCAGCAAAACGATTAGCTGCAAGAAAACAACTAGATCAAGCTTGGAAATAGTTTAGAAATTATTTATATTTTAATAAAGTCATTATGTTATTCTTCCACGTTATGCTTTAAATTACATTATAATTTTTTTGTAATATACAAAATAAAAACACCACCGACTCACAAAAACAACGGACCGGCATTCAACTTCCAATTTTCATGCCATCTCAAACTTTGAAAACTCTTTAAATTATTCTTAAACATCTCACGTCTATCACAAGAAGAGACATCAAACCAATCTTTAATTTGTTCACAAAGTCTAGTTGAATCTTGAAATACAAACCCATTGGAATTATGTTTCACCAACTCCGAGATGCTGTAAAATTAAATTAAATTAAAACTTGATCATCAAACAACAAACCTAACCATTTATAGTCTACAGCACAAACGACAAGTCCACAACCAAACATGTCGACAACCTTCATCGGAAGATCGACACCACTTGAGGAGTAATGAAGAGAAATTCCTAAATCTGCAGAACCTTCAGACAACAAAATTTTAATCAGTGTCACTTCAAGTCACTTTATTTACCCAATAGCTTGGGATAATCTTCAAATTCTAGCCAAGGCAAATGAATCTCAACATTGGTCAGTTTCATGGAATTAATAAAGTTTTTGTAAAATTCCTTTTGTGGCCCTTTTCCAGTTATAAAGAGGATGAGTGGGGGGTAGGTTTGGGGTTGGAATGTACTTGCTTTGTCATAATCTTTAAGTATTTATAAAGTTTGTAAAGTACAAAACTATTTTAAAAAAACACAGACACCTTCCAGTGCAGACAACAAAAGACTAAAATCTTCATCCTCTGTCCAACTTGTACTTGAAACTACAACACCTTTACTCCCACTGATTGCATCTCGAACACTTGGATAAATTTCGCTGAATTTTAATAAAAACTCTTTCCTCTCCTTGGGAGTTAAAGGTTTGAAATTCAATGGGGCTCGATCATACAACGTCACGGCACTGTATATTTTGAAAAATTAAGAAAAAAGATAATCAAACATAAGACATAAAACTTACTCAATCCCCAACCTCCTTTTTAAATCATCCTTCATCCCCTTCGTCACACACAAATGTTTGTCAGCCAACCCTCCAAAGAACTCTTCAATCCACTTGCAAACCTTGAGCAAAAAGTTGGACTTGACATTCAAACTCATCAAAGACCAGCCATAATTATGCCAATCCATAATAAAATCCGCGAATAGCACTTTAGAGAATAAATAACAAATTGTTGTTGTTGGAATAGCTGGAGGATTTTGAAGTAGGATGTAATGTGGATAGAATTGGTAACGATTTATCATCCAAGTAAAAGCCCAAGTTAAGAATAAAAGCTGCCAAACTACTTTTAGTGGGTAGGAGATGAGACGGGGAAGGTCTAACACATTTAAATTAAATTAATTAAACAAATTAATTGATGATAAGTACCTCTTAAAAATTGGGGTGGAGGGGGCATGAGCTGAATCCGAATTAAAGGATCATGTCTTAAATCCTCCACCTCAGTCCCACCATATCCAATGAAATGAACGTAATAATCTTGTTTAGCCAGTGATGCGGCGTGATATCTCATCCTTGGACTTCTTCCAATGTCTCCCAACACCACGATGCAGACGCACTTCTTTGTCGACATATTTTGACAACTTTTAAATTTGTTGGTTTCGCGGTTTGAGATGAGGGAGCAATAGGAGATTTATGTATATGCATTTAGAACAACAAAGTAAAAACCTTTTTAATCAAGTGATAACAACGCCCTTATGAATACAAATCCCATCGGCCATGAGAGCCGGCCATAAATAGGTTTTGATAACCTCAGATTTCATATCAGAACAAGTAAATCTTGAATGAAGGGTTTTTGAGAAGCCTCTCAACTCATACTCCAACACACAAGGGGGGGTCTGGTCAATTCACTTCAATTAGATGCATTCACTAATTTAATTGTGAATTACCTGATTACACAACCTCCATGCAAGATTTACACAACTTGAAATGAATTTTAACAATCCTTCACACCTCCTAAGGCATGGGTAGTCATATAATGTCGTCCATAGTTGGGTTGTAACGTGCTGTTTTAGTTTTGAGATCAATTTTATAGTTGATATTATTATTATTAGAATATTAAATAAACAAAACTTACCTCCACACAACCAATACCTCCTTTGGAAGCTAATAAACATCCCGACAGGGACTCTGAATGATCATCATCGATTTGAAGTAAATTTTGCATTTGTTGTTTGATCTCATTGATTCTGGTTTGAACAGAGCGAAATGACAACTGGAATTCAAGCTTGTTCAATTTGAACCATGTTTTTAACCTTAATTACCACTACAACTGAAAACAACAATTTTGATTTCAACTCATCCGCATCCACCAGTTCGGTTAGGTCATCTAAAGCGTTCATTGTTTCCACACGTGATTGTGCATAGAGGTGAGCATAGTCTTGGGCGTGGTTGTGGGTATTTTGGCAGTGATGATTAATCCCTTGCGTAATTACTTGATTGTCAGGGACAGAGACCACTGTTATGCATTCAACGCAGTTGGATGAAGGGTGTGGTTGTTGTGGTGGTGATGGAGGGGGGATTAAGGGAAGAGTTGAACAATCCGAACTTGAGGTCGATACTGTTTTTTTTGTCATTATATTTAGAACAACTAATTCAATTAATTCAACTCTTTGAACCTCACCTAAGGAATTATTCTTGTGCAACTGATTCTTTAGTTTAACATGACGTGGACGTAGGGGTGTACTACTTTTGATGGAATCATTTGATCCAATATTCCTCAAATGTCCACTTGACCAAGTTGAATGCATGAAGGGACGAGTTGGTTGTTTGCTTCGAACTGAACACAATTTGCATTTATTTAGATGCACAAATATTATTCGTCAACTTACCCGATCGACTGATAAAGTTGTACCTGGCCCTTGGTGTAACAAAAGGAGAGTTTCCCGAGGTCATTATAGCAGAATCAGAATCCGAATGGTATCCAGACAAGTCACTGGAATCTTGGTCATCTGCACCAACTTTTTGAGCAATTTCTCGCATCATTTCCAGAACCTTTAATTTAATTTGGGTCAGTGTGGATCTATGAGGCGTGAGAAACGTTTGTTGAGTTGATGTTTACAGTTTTAGCTACACCTGTTACTTTTTCAAATCGTTGAGTAGCATGTGGCAGTTGGAGTTTAGATTTTGAATGGTAGTTAGTTACAATGGAGCTATGCCAATTGAAGGATGAATGAATTACAACAATTTGGTAGCAGCAGTTTGTTTTGTTATAAAAAGTGACACCTGTGATTGAAAATTCCTTTGGAAAATTACATTAAACTATAAAACGGTTTGACATTGAACTTTGAAATCACTTTTATCACTTTATTACTTTATTTAAAAGTAAAATGCATATATATGTATTTTAGACTACTGCATGTTGGTCAAATTCGTTTGCAAAAAAATATTATAACGGCATCCTAATCATATTGTTGTCTTTTTTCATTTAGAAATGAGATCAGGAATTCCCATGAATCCCCATAATTTGCAGTGTCATTTGTCATTATAAATTAAAATTAAGAAATTCAATCCACAGCACAGTTGCAAAGAACTAACGGGATAGCGCAGTAAAAACATACACTGACTATTACACCAAAAAAAATCTTAAACAGATGCCAAAAAAACTCACCACCTTGCACCCCCTGGAATAGCGCATCAAAACATTGGCCACCACCACCCCCTCTGAATTAACATCTCCCGTTTCCTTCTTTAATTGTGTGAATTGAAACAATGCTTCTTTGTCCACCTCAATCCGTCTTTGTAGTATCCCAAGAAGTATGTCCAAGCAATGATTGTCCAGTGTGGGTTCCACAACGTTGAGGATACTTTTATTTTTTATGAGTCGTTGGGTCATGTCTTGAGCTCTGTTGCATTACTTAGCATAAAAACATTGCAACCACATAAGCCAACACTTTACCTCAAGCTCAACTGCCTCTGATGAGATGAGCTCACAGGGGCAGGCCCTTTTGCAACACTTTTTGAACTTTTGTTACTTAATGAGAGCTGTTCAAGTTTTTGTAAGGCTCGGGAATAAGTTTCAACAACTCTTTGAAACTCCAGTTTCAGGGCATCATGAAGTGGCATAAGGGATTCGTCCGTTGTCCCCACCAACCCATGTTGACCCATCCCTTCAACTATTTTATCCAAGGATTTTGCTCTTTCTTTCAATTTTTTGAGAATGCTGGGCTCCGAAAGGATTATGACGGAGAGGATGCTTTTACAACCTTGTGTAAATGTTGAGGTTGAGTGTGGGTGGGTCTATTTGTTTTTTGTTTTTAGTCTTACAATCAGGCATCATTACCATTACCATTTGTGACGTATTTGAAAAAAACTTGACAATGTGCATAACCAATGGCTCGGGTTTTAAAAGTTGGAGGTCCACCCCCTCGGCGTTGTACACCTAAGGAGGTGCTTTGTAGTTTGGAAAAATGCAACTACGTTTTACACTACCTTTGAATACAAGGCCTCAAGAATTGGTAGCGAGTGTGGCATTGCCTCTATAAATATATCCATTGGGAGTTCTCTTAGGATGATTCGAAATGTTGCAACCGTTGTACGCATTATGAAGGTAGCAGCTTCTTTGTATTGCCCATGCTCATAGAGGAGAAGGACCTGTTGGGGAATAAAGTTTTATGTAAAAAAAAACAATTGTCTTCTTACCCTTTTCAAAGCAACTCTTGGGCTGACATCCGCAATACTCATTGAACTGACTCTAGACTCGGATTCCAGAGGTAGTGGGGGCAATGAATGATTATTCAAAGAGTTGAGGGGTCGAACGTATGAGAATAAATCTCCAGCAAGGGATCTTCCCCATTGACTACTCCATTTCATCCCTTGGACGAGGCGACGCTGGTTTTTCTCGGGTTTGAATCTGTTGGGATTTTTATCATTTGAATTATTTTGTTGGCTCTTTATTACTCTGTGATGAGTTGTTTGAGGATTTCCATTTGAGATTTTAACTCAAAGGTGTAGGAAAGATGAGGAGTGAGTGAAACTAAAAGAGTTTGTTCTGGAGTAATGCATCTCTGGTTCGTGTTTAGGCTTTAATGATGCAGGGTCAAAAGTCTCAAACAAAACCTTTGAAATATATTATTATGACAGAGTTGTTTCTCGAGACAAAAAGTAATTATGAATGTGACTTCCTTTCGGAAACCATTTCCCAACTTTCTCACGTGTATTAATTTCCTCATTACTTTGGATGAATGAACCCAAAGCAATGCACTTACGCTTATGTATTCAAATCCACTAACTCTGTAAACTCTGTAAAATTAAAGAAGTACAAAAAGAGGCCAACCTAAATTGATAAACCACAGCCTCGGAATGTAATAAGATTCAAAAAATTGATGACAACTTTCCCTGTCTAAATATTAGTACTCTCAAATCATCATCATCAAAAAAAACTCTTCTTTGTTCAAACTATAATTACGCTCATCCCCATCAATGTTTTATAAGGGAAAGTAGTAATAATATGTAAATGTCAATTACACTAATCACGAACCTCACACACACTGATTATCTAACAATTACTTACCTGTCATGACTATCAAGAAGTGAAGAACCCTTGTCACAATCCTCTTCGTCAACACCCCGTCGTCCAAGTACGATTCCAGAACCATTCATCAACACTGCTCTTCCATTATTTGTCATCATTTGTTGTGGCTTCTGCTCTGCATGGAAGATCTTGGGGGGAAGGGGCGGTGGTACTTCTTTCCCTATTGGGATACTTCTAATTGAAGGTGGAGGATAATCTATTTGAAAGCCAGGAGCATGTGTTGGGCTATTGTAGCATCTTTCAAGACGACTTGATAGCATTTTTGAGACTGACCTAGATTCAATTTTATAGTTGACATTTATTCACAAAAAGTAATTATCACTCTCTTTAAGACATGTGTAATTACAACTCAATCCTTATGATGCTAGCACAAGAGGGTGATTTGTTTTAGACATTATAATTTATTGAACGAGTGACGTGACATATTTAGAAAAGTTATTTGGTGTAACACTTACCACTGTCCAGATTCAATTCTTTTGGGATTTAATGACACAGTTTCACTTTTAGGTCAATATTTGATTTCCAAATAATTCCTTGAGGACGTCTACTCCTTCCTACAACACTAACAAACGACAACTGAACAGTAGTAAGTGAGGATTTGAGGATGAGATTGTTGTTGGTGGATTAGAACGGATTTCCTTTTTTCTCAAACGGTAGTTGTTGGCATTGTTCCCTGTAACTTTTTGTAGGTGGTGGTTTGTATTACATTATAAACAGAGGATGAGTGGAATTGACAATTGTATTAATTTGTCTATTGATTGATTGATTTAAAATGAAGCCTCAAAATAAAGTGTTATGGGTGAAAACCCCATAATACGAATGCCTTGACCATATATGTATGTATATGAGATGAGAATATTCTTTTCGTTGTTATGACAGTTCTTTTTCTAGTCTTTTAGGACTTTTATTTTTACTTTATTTGTTTATGTGTTTGTAAAGTTTAAGACCAAGATCATCTTGGTTGAAGACCAGCAATAGAAAAGAAGAATGACAACTCCCTTCTTCCTTCTTTTGTCATTTCTTTAAGCTTAACAGAACATTCTGTTGATTCAAAAATGAGTTCTACTCAACCAGCGCCAATGAGTCAACCAGATCAACCCACGACCACACCCACTAACCCTAATCCAACTTATTACCCTTCAACAAGCAACATGGGAATGACAACTCCATCAGGAAACTACAATGAAATGAACCCACAACCGGGACATTATAACCCTGAACAATTCCAACCAACCCCCTTTCAACAACAAGGAGGTTTTGTTCAACAACAAGGTTTTGTTCAACAACAAGGAGGTTTTGTTCAACAGCACCCACGGAATCGCGATCGGTGCGGTATTGCTTGTGTTTGGATTTTTAGTATACTATTCATTATAACGCTTGTGATACTAACCGTTCTCTATATCAACAATCCAGATAAACCACGTAAAGTTCCGCCAAATCGGAGGAGCTACTGTCGAGATCATCCGTTGGCTTCTGGATGTCGCTAAATGTTTTCATTCTGTACCTATATATGTACATATTTTCATGACGTATGTAAGCCCCAAAACTCTCAACTCGTAAATAAATCATTGAGTTAACTACATTTGTTAACACATTTTTTAGAGTAAAAAATCTATTTTATTTCACCCATGGCCCATGGGTGATTCCTTACATATTTCTTCAAGCTTTCACGTATCTTGAAATCAACCATAACAACAATGGCTTCAAAAGACTTTGGGCCGTGTATTTTGGCATTTACTTTTATTTTGTTTTAAATCTAATAAATTGCAGTCCAAAGGACTATTGTAAAGCGTCCTCCTGATTGAAGACATTCGTTGGATTCAAAAATGACAGATTTCAAAAATTCAAAAAAACCTGACGGTCCAGCTCCAATGGGTCAACCAGATCAACTTACGGCCAAACCCATCACTAACCCTAACTCAACTTACCCTTCAACAAGCAACAACAATGAAATAAACCCACCTGGACAATTCCAACCTAACATCGTCAATCCTTCATTTCAACAACAAGAAGGTTTTGCTCACCAACAACAGCAACAAATGCGTTGTGTTTGGACCATAGTTTGTCTTGCTATTTGTTGGTTTATTATACTCCCTTTGACTGTGGGCATTTGCCTTCTCGTTTACTTTCTCGTCTTGTACCCCAAGCAATCGCATTCACCTACTACTCCTAGGCCAAGTTGGATCGACTGTCAAAATCATCGGTGGGAACCTGGATGTCGCTAAATGTTTTCAAATTTATTCTGTATATGTATCTTCATGATGTATGTACGTAAAAACCCCAACTGTTAACTCGCAAATAAATTATTGAGTTATTATTGTTAAGACATTTTTTAGAGTAAAAAGACTATTTTATTTCACTTTGAGTCACGTCTCAGTACTTTCTGGTTATGGGTGAATCCTTACATATTTCTTCAAGCTTTCACGCATCTTGAAATCAACCATAGCAATAAAGGCTTCAATTTGGGCCATGTATTTTAGCATTTATTTTCACTTTGTTTTAAATCTAACGAATTGGAGTACAGAGGACTATTGTAAAGCGTCCTCCTAGTTGAAGACATTCGTTGGTTTCAAAAATGACAGATTTCAAAAATTCAAAAAAACCTGACGGTCCAATGGATCAACCAGATCAACTTACGGCCAAACCCATCACTAACCCTAACTCAACTTCAACAAGCAACATGGGAATGACAACAACAGGCAACAACAATGAAATACCTGGACAATTCCAACCTAACATCGTCAATCCTTCATTTCAACAACAAGATGGTTTTGCTCAGCAACGACAACAACAACAAAGACGTCAGATTAGGATTTGGTGTTGTCTTTGTATATGTTTGATTGTAATCCCTGCGTTGGTGTGCATTGCCCTTCTCGTTTACTTTCTCGTCTTTCACCCCAAGCAATCGCGGCCAAGTAGGATCTATTGTCAAAATAATCGGTGGGATGCAAGATGTGACTAAATGTTTTCAAAACTCATATGTACATATCTTCATGGTGTACGTAAACCCCAACTCTCAACTCGTAAATAAATTATTGAGTAATATTTATTAACACACATTTTTTTCTTTAGAGTAAAAAAAAGCTATTTTATTTCACTTTGTGGCACCCACTACAACGCAGTTCTTCCCCCTTTCTTGAATCAATGATCTCCTAAAACAATCCAAAGGATTGACAAAGAGATACAAAGCATTTGCCCATTCCCGTCGTCGTTTAGCATTCTTTACTTTGAAACTTAAAAGCTCCTTTTCAATCACGGCTTGTTCCTGCCTAATAAAAATTTATTAAATAAAAAAAGAACTGATTAAACATTACTTTGCATTCAAAAGAGATTTGTGAAGCTCAAATATTTGTTCAGTTTGTTCAATCAATTGAATCCTTGTTTCATCAAGTTGTTGAACTTTTTCTTCCTTTTGTCCCTGAATCTCTTCAAGTTTTACATTCATTAGAGTCAATTCCTCTCCCATCTCCGTTTTCAGTCTAAAATATAAACCTTTTGCAACGGATGCAAAGATACATCGTATGCTATAATGCGAACGTTTTGTGTGTCAGTCTATTTATGCCCTATAAGCTCCCTCCCACTTTCAAGGGCGGGTGTGGTCTGATTATCAGTATTGCCAAACTAATTCATGCCAAAAATTACAAACAAGTGAATACAAAAAAAATTCAATCCCTTATCCAGTTATCGTGGCTACAGACGGACAGAGACACAAAACGTTTGCATTAATGTATCTTGCGCTATATTATAAAATTCATGGTATGAATTGCAGTCAAATAACTCACTTGAAAAGTTCTCCCTTCTCTTCCCTCAAAATCTCACAACGCTTTCGCATCTCCTTGATTTCTCCATCTTTTCCTTCAATATCCATTTTTAAGGCCCAAATCTCAGATTCACATGATCTTGCTCTTTCTTGCCAATGCTTTGATTGTCTTGTGAGATCAGAGAATTGATCTTGTGCTTTCTTTTTCTGCTTTTTTTTGTAGTTTTATTAAAGGATTTTTGAACACAATTTAATAATTTACCTCTTCCAGCAACACCAAACTTTTCCTTTCAACATTTCCACATTTTCTTCTCTCTTCGTCTAACGTTTCTTCCAGGGCTTTCACAGTTTCTACCAGCACAACTGTCTCTTCTTCGTATCTCTTGTTTTGCTCTTTGAGGTTTTGTACACAAGCCTGTAATGAATTCAGCTCACCTTCAACTTGTTCCAATGAATGCCGTCGTTTATCATTCTCAACATTAACTTGTTTCATTTCTTCTTTAAGCTTATCAACCTCAATGTTCTTTTCATTCAGTTTTTCCTTCTCTAATGTTTGAATGTGTCGCACGACTCGGAGTTGAAGGCTTAAATTTTCCATCTGCGGATTCAAAAATAGTCAAGTGATCCATGAATATTATGGCGACTCTTTTACGGTTTTGACGAGATTAGAATTATCCTGATGGAGAGAGTCCAGCTCATGTTTATTTTTTCTCCAAGAATTCAAAAGGAGTGTGTGAAGGATCATTCGAGCTGCTGCTTCCTCTGTTTTTTGTGAAACTTGAATTGAAAGTTGTAAACTCTGTGCCCTTTGGGCTTTAAATCCAATTGCATAAAATGTTGAACAGGTTTTAAGGGCGAGGGATCTTCTTTTGCTTTTTTCAACTTGTCCTATGAGAAGTAAATTCTCCTGTGTAACTCTCTTGATTTCCTCTTTCTGATGAGATTTTGGATTAATGGGAAATAATCAATAAATCAAATAATAATCAAATTGAACTTACGTTGGATGTTTTGTGAAGGCTTTTTCTTGAGGTTGATCGATGGTTGGTTGGTTTGAATAGATTTTCCAAAGAGCCATGATGACTTTTCTTTGAGATTGAACTGACATCCTCTTTCCCATCTATTTGAAGGGAAGAGGAAATTGTAAAGTGGGAGAGGGCTTTTGGAGGATTACGACCAAGGGATGAGTGCTGCTGAGCTGGAATATTCCACTCTGGAACTTCTTCACTGTCTCCAAACATGATGATGAAATGGTTCTATTGTGGTGGGAGTGGATGTCTTTGGGGGCATCTTGGAGGGGGGAAATTTTCTCGTGGTTGCCATCGCTATTTCTCAAAGTTTTACACTATTTTTTTATTTTCAGAGTTATGAACCCAAGGTGCTTTGAAACCTTGTT
>JAAOWG010000518.1:0-16400 GCA_036491945.1 Paranurophorus simplex
GGGGTCAGTTAGGGTTGGTAGGTTAGCCAACAAAAATTTTTGAAAATTATGAAAAATTTAAATTTTGAGATTTTTCTTTGTGGGGGTGTTTGGTTAAGGTTAGGTTAGCTTTTCGAGTAAGAAAGACTCATCTAAATACCCCCACCGATTTTTAAAAAAAGTATTCCCTGACTCGGGCTATATGGAGTTGCACTGGAAGTTTTTATTTAAATATTTTGTTTTATTATTATTAATTCTCTCAATGGTTCTCATTGTGATCAAAAAGGGCAAGGGTGCAGCTGCCTAGTCATTGAGATTTTGGCCTCTCTATTTTTTGTAATAAAACGTTTCTGGTATTGCATGACGCAAAGGCATAAAACTATTTACTTGGCTTTAATACATAGCTGCAGGATTTGTTGCTAAACTTTTCCAGGAGCGATAAAGAAATGGAGGAAAATTATCAAAAAATTAGATTTTGAGAATTTTCTTGTGGGGTGTTTAGTTAAGGTTAGGTTAGGTTTTCGAATAGAAAAGATTCATCTAGGTAACCCGCACCGATTTTTAAAAAAGCATTCCCTGACTCGGACTATATGGAGTTGCATTCGAAGTTTTGATTTCATTAATCAATGTTACTCATTTCCTGTCGAAAACCTTGATTTACATATCTATGTATGTACATATTTATGCTTGCATTTGCATTTCATTTCGGTTTGCTTTAATATTGTTTTTTAATTTAGCAAGAACGGAAAGATGATTTTTAAACGTGACACCAAGGACCTATTTGTTTTCCGTACCTTGTCCCTTCATTTCATTGCTTATCCATCCTTCAAATGGTTCTACATGCATTTTAATGACAAACAAAATGACCCACGTTTATTTATTCCAAGAATTGATGAGAATAATTTAGAGAGTGACAATGTTGGTTGTGGTTAGTGGAGTTGTGGCTAATTCTACGTTTCTTTTCTACAAGTTAAACTGATAAATAATATTTGTTGCTTTTAATAAATGTGAGCAAATCCTATGAATTGTACTCATTCCAGTGCATATATTAAAGCATTAGCTCTTAAAAATGGAATCGAAAAACAACGGAATTATCCCCCCCTTTCTTCCCAACATTTCAAGTGAAGATGTACATTCGCAGATTTTAAAGGCTTCCAAATTCGCCACTGAATTGTTTTGGAAGGATTTACACACAATAAGATTACAATGTAGTAGAAGAAAGGAATCAAAAGAAAGCAAAACAACTAAACTTATATGTTCCATAACCTCATCCGTTGTCCCTACAGTTGGAAGTCCAATATCAATAATTGTTCAAGAGGCAGGGGCTTTGCAGCAAACCAAGGTTTCAAAAACAATTGCAAAGAAAATGCGGTTGGAGAGTAAAACAGATAGAGATCTATTAATGACAGTAGCTACGGCTTTTGTTAAAATTAATATTTCCTTCTACGGTGTCCTGTACTCAGGAAAATTCTTGAAGATTAGCGAGGATTCACTGTAAGTTCAATTAAACACCATACTCTAAACATTTTGTTGTATTTATTCCAGCTGCAACATTGCATCTGAAATGGTTCACCGGATATTTGATTACATTAAAACCTCGGAGGGCTGTAGAATCATTACAGAAGATTTTATAATCACTGCAACTCTGCATGGAAAATCAAAAGAGCATCCGAAGCGATTATTATCCCGATTAAAACCATATTGTATGCAATCCGGAGTGGTGGATTCTGTTGACGGAAAATCAATTTACTTGGGTAAAATACTCCAGTCAAATAACTTTTACAAAGTCAGTGATCATCATTTCTGCCCATATTCATGTCGATTACCTTTTAAATTCGAGCCGGCTGAGAATCCTTTGAAAAGGGAGTTAATAAGCGAATTTTGGGAAACATCAGACCCCCTTGTAGGAAACATGGCTGTTGATATTGTCGATTCAATCCTTGGTATGGGTGATAGCATTAAATTCATCAGGGATTGGGTCTCTGCGGCCTCTTTAATTTCTGGATCAGCAACTTCTTCTCAACTGAATTCACCTCGGAACAGTTTAACGTTTCCATCACCCTTTGGTTCTCGAGGAAATTCGCCTCGAAACAGTGGAACATTTCCAGCCTTTGAGTTTAATGTTGGAAATCCTATTCCAAATTTTGTTGGCAGAGAGGAAGAGCTTTTAATTTTAAAGCAAATGATGGGAAGTGAAAACACAAACGTTTTCCTTGTTGGTGGTTGCAGAGGGATTGGGAAGTCAGAATTAGTTAGATATTTTATCATCAAAAATCGTTTAGAATTGAACTCCAATTTTATTTGGTTAAGAGCAAATGATCGAAGTCATTTTTTGTCGTGTCTCTACAGATTAAGTCATGTTCTGCATATTGAAGAGCCCCAGTTTCCTACTCATCAAACAATTGCTCAAACAAGTAAATTTTTTGCAACTCTGATGAAGAAAATTAATGAGGAATACGGCTTTAGAAAAACTATTTTTGTTCTTGATGGACTTGAAGAACGATTTGACATTCTCAATGATTTATGGATACTTTTGATACAAGAGAGTAAAAATTTCTTTATCTTTGTAACATCCCCTTACAAGTCGATAATTACAGCATGCAAAAGCTTGGACCTCACAGCGTTACAGGCTAAAGATTCAATTTCATTTGTTAGCCAAGAGTTGGAAAGTTTACTGGATGCTGAAGTTGGAATGTACGATCTTGAAAATATTGCAGAGACCATTTGCTTCCACTTTCAACATCATCCATTAGCATTATGGCAAACGCTAAGTTATTTAGAGCTTCAAATACCAATAAATCCGAGCAAATGGCTTAAAGACTTATCTAGCCAGATAAAAGATAAAACTATTGAGGGTGCTATTTTGGGAGTTAAATTAGAACTATTGAAATTCAACTATGATTCTTCCGTTTGTGAAAATTGGAGCAAGACCTCACAAGAAATACAGCAAGAAGATTTCAATACTTTAAAATTTTTAAAAACTGCATCTCTACTATCAGTTATTCTTCAGCAGGACCAAGTACCATTGAAATTCATTCAACTAATTCTTCAGATGACGGATGACGTCGTGAGAACCGTTTTAGCAGTGCTGTTTAAACATTATTTGGCAAAATTCGATACTTCAGGGACAATTTGTATCCCAAAGATTTATCTTAGAGCAATTTTCACGTCAATTAACGACTACGACGTTGCAGGGATTTTAGGTTGGATACTTAAATTTTATCAAACGTTAAGCTATAACATTAACCATTGTAATTTATTTAGTCCTACATTTGCTACTTATTCCGTTGAGATTTTAAAATATGTGGAGAAAATCACGGAATTGAAAAATCTATATGCCCTAGTTCTTCCAACTTTATTAAGAGCCATTAGATCTTATGGAATCCATTCAGAACTTGTTTTACTATATTACAACAAACTAAAACGAAATTCAGAGGAAAATCCTGCATTCTTGGGATTAAAGTTGGAATTTAGCTTTTTGAAATTTTTAAAGGGAAATTGCTCCGATGCAATTGCTGAAATTGAAGAAATAATCCAGGAATTGGAGAAGGCGTATGAAAAGCAACAAGATCAAGCTATTGACAATGATATATTGACAACTTATCAAGCTATTGACAACGACGATACTTATTTGTTGTCTTACATTTTAATACTCAAGCTTCAATCCCATCTTGATTTGGCTGTAATTCATAAAAAATCTGGTCAAAACTCAGAGGCAATGAATGCAATTGAAACTGTATTAGAATACTTAAAAAACGACAATAACAGATTTTCTTATTACAACAATACATGTTCTTATTTTTCTTCTGTACGAAATCAAGCGAATCATTTGAAAGTTTTATTGCAACTTGATAAACAACAACAATAATAAATAAATATGAAGGAAATTGATAATTTCAACTTATTTTAATTGGCATTTTCAAAAAATTAAAGTTTTATTTCATTCCTCTTTAACTTTTTTTCTAGCTCGGGAGTGAACACTACATATTTGTCATTAAGCAAAAAATAAATTGCATCACTTCCGATCTTATTGAGATCATAAGAATCTTTAGCTAGATCCGTTTTCTTCAGTTTGTGAGTACCTATTTAATAATAAACTGTAAAATGATTTTTACAATTATTATTATCAACTCCTCAATTACCAGTCATGGGAATTTCTTTTGTCACCCTCAAAAACAAAGGTCTAGCATAAGATGGCAATGTTGTAACAATTTCTTTTTCTAAACGTTTTAAATCAATATCTCCAGTTGGATCTGCAACCACAACCATTCCAGCAGAACCATCGTAACCATTCATTTTAACGCCAAATGCGACAACATCCCTTAATTCACAGCCAGCACTTACAATTGCTTCGACTTCCATGGTGGAAACGTTTTCACTTTTCCAACGGAATGTATCACCCATCCTATCACGAAAATAGTGATAACCCTGTTCATCTTTGTAGAGCAAATCCCCTAAAAATTGAATACAATATAGAGATTGCCTTGTTTCTCGGGATAGTTCTGAAATTACCACTTCTAAAATAAACATCTCCTTTCTTGAAGACATCTCTTAAAGTTTTTTTTTCATTCGCCTCCTTATCCGTTGCATATCTGGAAGGTTAAACCCAAAATTAAAACTCCTCTCATACAATAGAGAGAATAAAAGAATGCCACCCTTTGAAATCCCTTAAGGGAGAATTTTTTACAATCTTGCCAATTAACTCTCCAGCTTCCCCAGGTTTACATCGAATCATAAACCCTGTCTTGCTATCTCGTATTATTTCTCCAGTTTCTTCATCAACCTTAACGAGGGCTATTGGATAAACTTTTTCAAGCCATGGAGGCACAACACCCACAGCTCCCACGGTATTGTCGTAATTTACTGTAATTAAAAACCATTCGTTTTTTAAGCAACAAAAGCATCTCGCTCACCCATATTAGCATTTCCTTCTGTTGAAGCGTAAAATTCAGTTATTTTGGGGATTTTAAATCTTTCCACAAATTCAGACCAAAGATCTTTTCTAAAACCGTTCCCAAACATTACTCGAACAGAATGTTTTGTCTCCCATTCCGATTTTGGAGTTTGCAACAAAAACCTACAAGTTTCAGCAATATATTGGGCAGCCTTTGCATCATGCTCGTAGCATTCCTTCCAAAAGGAGGTTGCCGAAAATTTATTCCTTATAATCATTGGATTTCCCCAAACAAGGGTTTGTGATAACCCAAGTATTCCTCCAGCCACCTACATACAAATACCAAGAATAATAATAACCCAAACAATCCCCAGGACATCCACTTATCCTTACATGATAAAGCGGCAATGTCATGTATATCTTTTCATCCTCTTGGAGCTCCGATGCATAATGATTGGCATAAGATGCCATGAAGAATCTATAGTTTCAACCCAACCCTTAATTCTGTCAATCCTATTATTACTCTTACCGTGAATGCGTTATGATTGCAGGCTTCGGCAACCCCGTCGTGCCCGAAGTATAGCAGTAAAATATCGAACTTCTGAAATTAATTGAGTTTGGATCCTTCGGGACCGGAGTAGCCGTTGACACCGAACCTTTGTTCAACTCTTTATTTAAATCCTTCCATTCCCTGCTTTTTCCAGTTGGATCCTCTATTGTTGAGTTCCCATAAAGGTAAACAGGGATCTTGGTGTCCAGCTCGGTTAGTGCAGAGCTAAGTTCAGCTCCACAAATAATCCCTTTGGACTTGGCACTAGTCAAAGAATGTTCAAGGGGTTTGGAACGAAGATTGTAATTTATTAGAGCTGTAACTATCCCTAACTATTTAAAAAAAATCAGCTCATCTTCAACTTTTTGTATAGCCCCCATCATCTCTCTTACTTTACTTAGTCCAAGCCAGATGCAAACGTACTCCGGTTTATTTTCCATAAACAATGAAACAACGTCTCTTGTTTGAAACCCTTGTGATGAAAAATAATTTCCAACCTTGTTACTTGTTTCTTCAACCTTTGGAATGACAAATTGAGTGTTACATTCCATCCAAAACATCCTTGATTAATTACCTCTTTAAAAGTCCATTGTTGATTCTCATAATAGAAGCAAACTTTATCTGGATGTTTTCTAGCATAGTCATCAAACACTTTCCCAACCGTTGCTTTATTAGCATCCAACCATTTGAGCTTGATTAAAGTTTTTAAATGCCCTTCAACCAATCTGGAAAACAAAGGATTATATATGGTACTCCAAAAAAATAGTTTTTAAAATTTACTTAAAATCCCGATGTACAGTTTTGAGTAGGTGAGATATCATTTTGTGGAAGAATTATAAATAAAACGTGCAATGTTTAGATTGGTTTAACTTTATTTTTTATTCACCGTTGATTGTGTTGTTTGATGCAACCCTTTGCATTGCATGTCACACTTATGATTTTGTTCTCTATAATTTATTTTTTTTGAGCTTCTTGAGAGAGTTTGGAGATCACTATACTGAGAGGTTGCTAACAATTCTATAAATGAATAACATAACAATCCCTTGAACTCCCATTTAATGTAAGAGAGTGAGGGGTTGAAATTAACGTATAAAGCTTATATAAGATAGAGTTCATATGAAATCAATAATCCCATTTGCATTTAACCCTTTTCATTTTGATTCAAGAGTTGTAATGGGATTAAAATAATGTGGAGTGGACACTACTGCAAATAACTTGGAGTTTGGACTCAAATGACGAGACAACTGGACACTTGATCCATAAAATAAAATTACATGGAACACATTTTGTAATCCTTTCCTCTATTCACAACAGTAAGGGCGTTATATGTAAATAGCTTGAAAAGCCCAAATCCTATCTTACTTAAAGTTAAATTAAAAGACACAAGCAACATTCCACTTTACCCAACAGTGATTCACATCTTTCATAATCCAATAAATTCAACAAGTTTCGTATTCCCACTTTTATATAAATATAACTCACTCAATATTTAGAAACTGTTCAAATGTGGGTTGGAACGTTCAAAATTTTGAGTACAGCTCTGCTTTTATTTTCCACGGATCTCGGGGACAAGGTAAGCAGGCCTCCTTCTTATCCAACATTCTACATAAATATAACAACTTGTATATTTTTCTACAGTTAGAAACTCATCATTTTGTGCTGAAATGTCGACTGTTTCATGCCATACTTGATAACCAAATACATTTATGGATTGGTGTATTGACATGGGCCGTCTATACTCAGGATCTGGCTCTAAAAGATTTCTTAATTGTTGCAATTACCTCAAGTATTATAGATGTTGATCATTTCATTGCTGCAAGGTACTTTTTGTTTTTTTAAACCTTAAACAGTATGTTCAAGAATTACAGAATTAGGTGCTTGATCTTAGTTTTCAAGTAACTTGTTTATATGCTTGGGGCCTGCACTTATTCTAATTCTTGAACATACTGTATAATTAAACGTATGTCCCTATGTTTTTTATTATAGAAGTTTGTGGCCGGCTAAAGCCATGAATGCTGGACATCGAGGTCTCTTTCACTGTAGTGGTTTAGCTCTATTGTTATTTCTATTGTTGTACAAGTACACTGCTGCTGACTTGGCCTTACTTTTTCTAATCTCCATTGTTCCCCATCATCTAAGGGATGGACAAAGGAGGGGATTATATCTTATCCCTTTTAATCATTCTTTTGATACTAAACCTATTGACAAAAATATTGTTAGACTACTCCTCCCCCTATTCCCCTGGCTTTTGATTTATTTTAAAAGATGTTTTGAGGTGAAGCTCAAGCCTGCTGGGATCTTGATTATATAGGCTCTCATAAGGGATAACCCCCCATTTTATAATACATGTGATAATAATTATAATTTGCTATTTTACATATGTGAAGGTAGCAGCCAAAAAATCTCCGGATGCCCCAAAATGTTTTAAAATTATCACATAGCCCCCAATGTTTTTAGCTAAGTCCAGACAACGGCAGACCGTCAAACTTCCCAGCGCCCCATGTCGCAAATTTTTTTCTTTGAAAATCGTGCCATTTAATGCAATAATAATCGAATAATTTGAGACTAATTGTTCTCAACCGTTTCACAACTATTCATAACTTAATAAACTAGCAACTAGTAGCGGAGCTGCACAATAATGGAAATTTCCCCAATATTAGCTATCATATTGCAAAAATCAAAAATGATCGTGGGGTGCATGTGGAAAGAGTATCGTTCGACATTCTCTCCATCGCGCCCCTAAATGGATGTGGTAGGATTCCGAACTTAACTTCGCAGATTAAAAATGAAAGTTTGGATTGGTGAGCAGGGCAAATTATCTTTAGCAATACAGTTTTTCTCATCTTCTCCCTAAGGACAATCCTCTGGATTATAGTCGGGTAAGAAAATGAACTTATTGATTGTTTATTGTTGTAATTAAATCGTTTATGACAAGAGTTAACAAAGATTAAATTTATTTAGTAAGATGCAACATCAATTACACGAATATCTTAAGACCTAATTCTAAAGTACAGAATGCTGAATTGTAAAAGAAATAGAAAATAGATCAGGGTTGTACGAGTGTGTCACCACCAAGAATGTGATGATAACAAGTTCAACAGTGAACTGAGTAGTCGCACCTCTCTCTTTGAACTCAGTAAAATCTTTTGTGTAAAATTCTGTTTTCTCTGTCAAGCATTGAAATCATTTCTGAGGGCCGATTATATATCGGCTTTTAATTTTCTCAATAAACGTCGTGGAGTATTTTGCGGCGTTTTTGCAACTCTCAGCTAGACTGTGAGTTACACACACAGGGGCACACAGTATTTTCTGTTTGCTTGATTTCCCCTTCCTCTTCGTCGGATTTTCTTGTTTGTTTTGTTTTTTTAAATTTATTTTTAACATTCTTTACGACTTTTATTATTGGTTGGAAATAATTGAAAAGTACCACCAGACCACCACACTCCAAATGTGAATTCCACTCCCGCCCATCAGGGATAAAAGGTTGTATAGATGAAACTGAGCTATAATAACCAAGTGCTGGGTATCTATAAATGACACGGACGGCAGGGTAGGGGTTTTTGGATGGGAGATAAATGGGTTGTAGTTGATTTTGGGAATCTTTGCTTTCTCAATATTAGACTGCTATGTTTGTCTTGATTTTGAAGATGACGCCGTATTGGTTTTGGTGATAACGCGTAGTTTGCTGACTTCATCTTTCAATGCCCTTGGCATTGTTATGATGTCTTGGGAACTTTTGCTTCCAGATGAATTACAGCGTCTCCAATTCTCGAGCATCCCGTGGAAGCGTTGGCCAGTTGATGGTCCTCTGGTTATTGATGGTTGAGGGTTGTTGCAGGGTGTAGACATTTTAACCTAGTATCTGGAAACAGGAGGAGTTGAACGTTTAACAGCCTTTTTATCGTCCTTCTCGGCCTCGAACAGATCATCACGTTTGATCTCAAATGACTAAAGGGAGTATTTATTTTTACTATTATTTTATTCGACTCTTTTACACCCCCTACTGGGGTGTAAAAGAGTCCCTACCGATGGAGTTTACATACAAGATTTACATGATCGGTGTTAAAAACATGAGTAGAGCGAAATTGATTTGAAATCGATTTAATTTCCTCCTGGAATTTTTGAGCTGATTGTGGGATTTCATCGTCAGATTTAACTTCTTTTTTACTGACGAGTCGTGTGATTTTGCGACTTGTTATTCCATGAGACGATTTAAACCGATTAAGCCATGATTCGCTGGCCTCGAAATTGAATTCAGGATTTCCGATCTGCAGCCATTTTTGGATTGCAAACATGCGCAGATGAGATGCGCGTAATATTTTGTACGATTCTCTTGCTATCTTTATCTCTTCAAAGACATGATCGTTCTCATGGCCAAACTAGATCTTTCTTTTATGAAGCCAGAGTATTCCAAAGGTCAGATGATAATTGGATGTCCTCTGTGTCATCAGCGTCAGGCCTTTTTTTCGGTTGATAATTGGGGGGCCGTGACATCAACCGACTTATAGTCTGCCTTTTTTTTGCAATCGCAAATCATTGCGATTGCAAATAGAATTAAAATCGCCACCGCGACCCCCATAGAAATCCATAAGATAAGCCAGGCCGTCTCGTCCGGCTTAGGGGGAAGTTGCCGCGTCTCGGGAGGGACGTGCCTAACAAAATATTCATCTAAAGAATAAAGGAGAAGGAGAAATTTGTTTTTGTATCCACAGTTTGAATGAAATCGTTGTAAAGAATATTAATGCGAATGTCAGTGAATCTGATAATCTAGAGGAAAGCACGTTATTGATTATAAGGTGTAAAAAGAACTAACTTTATTATCATAAAACAGCTAATATATATATGGGTCAACTTGACCTACAAAAACTATGTAATAATCAGGAAAACAATTGTCAAGAGGAACTGGAGCAAAAACGAATGAATGGACTTTTACATCTGAATGAAAGCTTGGAACCAAAAGGACCCAGAGGAAAGTTTCAAAGGAAATTAACTAAAGAAAAGGCCTACTAATAAAAACCTAAATCATATTTTATCCTAGAAGGAACCGTGCTGAGTCATTTATAATTTAGTAATTCAGGACTAATTCCTTTTATTTTGCAAATCCTTTTCAGCTGTTTTCGGATTCTTCCTGTCTAAGATATCAAAAGTTTCATTTACTGCATCTACTTGATGTATTTGGTTGATGGAGTCTAAAGAAAGTTATTTAGTATTTCAGAGGCAAGATGACTAGCTCCAGGAGGAATATGATAGGACTGGATAGGATAGGATAGGTTAGGCCGCTGACAACATCGGCGTTTCTTGCTACCATATCTGCTTTGAATTCCTATTTTGTGTGAAAATAAGTTTTTTGTTCTTTAAAATATTCTTCCCTGGAAGTGATTATAGTATGGGTTGGCACTTCACCAAAAGGAGTGAATCTTGCTTTTGACCAGAGCGCTCGAGAAGGAGGAAATGATTACAGGGTTATAGTATTTATTTATTTATTGTGTTTGATCCAAAATATCGCGGTTGCAGCTTTGTGATATTTCTCGAATACTTTTTTGTCGCTTTCAAAATATTCGAAAAATTTAGATTAATCGGAGTTTGGGATCTTTATCAAGGAACATTTTTTCCAACATTTCAACTTCCGTTATTGAAAATTGGTAGTCAGTAAGTTCTGTAATTAAATCTTGGATGACATTGCATTATCTATTAAAATTAAGGATCATCAATGGTTACCTTACTACAGTGTTTCCATATTTCTCGGCTTCTTTGTCGTCTAAATGGTATTTGTTGCCGTTTTTGTGCTTGATGTCTTCTACCATCTTCCATAGTTCAGGCCTCCGTTAATGTTTGATTGATTTAAAATTGATTTTTTGCCTCACCCTCTAGATTTTCCGAAAGCCAGTTGTAGAAAATTGCTTTTTTGTCCCTTGATTTAGGTGCCTCGGATTTACCATGGTATGCTGCTGCGGACATAATAATTAGTGTTTCTGAAGCGTTGCACCTTATATGTGCTTATCAATTTTTGTTCAAACCGTTGTCGATGACGATGTAGCATGGTCCGTATTTATCTCTTACTATCGGTTCAGGTACTTCCACCATGCCATATATACGTTACCATCGATATTTGAATGATAATCTTCTGTGACCTATTTTGTTACGGCCCAAAACAGTTAAAATTTTAATTTAAACTTCAAATTGAGTACAATATGTAAACATTTTTCTTCGACACTTGATAAACTTCCATAGCCTCATCCACAAATCCTTCTGATCCCCCTTTGAAAGGAAACAGTTCTATCAAATTTAGTGTCATATGTTCGGTTATTACTTGCATGGAAATTATGACTCTTGGACCACGCCCGGTTTTGGGATTTTTGTATGAGTATATACCTTCTCCTTGGAATGTTCTAGGATGTCTTCGAACCCATGATTTCCAAGTACGCGCATACGTATCAATCCAGGTTTCAACTATATTGACATTTGTCTTTATTTGAACCTACGATCATGAATGGACCTGTATAGATGACACATTTCGGAGTCCTGCTATCCCGGATACCACATATGAACTGCATGGGAAGCATGGACTCGGTACATCTAGTTGGGCTGCCCAATTGTTTTGAGAATTCTTCTCCCACAGTTGGGCTCACAGATGGGCACCCCACAACGTACAGTTGATATGCTGTACAATTCAGCAAAGCAAACATTAGCGGTATGTTAATTCCAAACAAGTTAAAAATGACGATAGACTTAATATCTGGTGACAGGTATGGATTTATTTCATGAATTCATAAACAGGTACAAAAAAATAAAAATACAATACAAAAATATTTTCTACAAATTATTTCCCTAATCCACTATGGAGTCGTGAATAAAGCTGCAGTAATCAGTAGTAAATCATATCAGATACTAACGGAAGTAATGAAAAAATGATAAAGTGTTTTGGAAATGATGGATGGGTGGAACGATCATCACCAATAGCCGGAAAAATGGAAACTAAATAAGGAATGGTGGTAAAATATCACTCTGTACTGTTGCTGAGCTCCTTACTTTGGCCAGTTTATGCACGTTGTAAGTGATTTTATGACTCATGCATGAATTTCGGGTTAAAAGTTTGAACTCGAACAAACTAGCTTAAAAATTAAATTATTTCCTACGAAACAACCTGCAGTAGGAAATTCGAGTTTTCTTTATGTTAGGGGGTAGAAAATCGTAAAGTGCTCCCATCATTTTGTAATTTAAAGTATCGGACCAAAATCAACTTCCGTAAACCTTACTATTCGTTCCTGAATTTATGAAGCATAGTCCGAACTAATTCCAAATTTTGACACAAAAGACCCCTAATAAAAATTTTTTTTATTTATCTGTACCTATTGTTTGCAGCATTTCAAATGACGTTTTGCAGATTTTGGAGTATGAATTATTTCAGGAATCCAACAACCTACACTATGACATGGAGGTGCGACCCATTAATACGGTGCATGGTAAATATCTTGAGATTTAAACTTTATTCATATGCAAAGGGATTTAGTACGCCATTCACTGCTTTGTTAGCTTACGTAAACAACTTGACTGTTCGGTTAATTTAATCCAGCTTTACTCTTTAATAAAATATTATTATATTATTATCATAATCTTTAATAAAAGATCCAGCAGTAGCTGGCCTTTTTACAATTCCGTCAACTACACTCATAATACCATGATATATGAACAAACTCGTCATCCTCACTTTCCAAACTCTGAAATTATCAGCAGTCAGCTTACTATTGATTCAGTGTCAAATTTCCGAGTAACATTTGTTGTAGTTGGAGCGAACTTGTAGTAGTAGTAGCCATTATAGAATTTTTTCAATCCTATTTCAAAGTTAAAGAAATGTTTTCCAAATCTTACCTATTTAAATCTTAAAAAACTTTAAACTTTCAGCATTCGTGCTGATAACGTGTTGAGATTACAGTTCATTAATAAGTGTTCTTTTAAGACTCATATTACGACTGCTTTTATTATAAATATTTACACCTATTTATAATATGTAAAAACGCCTACAATAATTACTTAACTAGAACAATTCATCATCAGCAAATTCCTATTATTATAATTAGGTCATTGGTTGGAATTTAAAATTGGTTCAGTATTTACAACAATTTCATAATTTATTACGTAGTCCAATCCGATCTCGGGCCTTCCTTGGTTTGAATTTCAAGCAGAGTCGTACCAAGACCCATATAAGTCAGCCCCTAGACTTTGCCCATCATACCAATTATCTGAGTGCAGATAATTGTATGGAGCACTAAAAACAATTGTGAGCCGAAGAGAAGTGTCATTCGACACTTGATATGTTAATATCCCGGCTACTTCTGTAGATAAAAAGCGGTTTTTGTCTTGTGAATTAAAATTAATAAATAAAAATCCCCAAAAAATAAAATAATTCAAATTCATGTTCACCTGTTGCAGTGTGATGAACGTTTTCAAAGGATATCATAATCACAGTCACTGAATGCTCGGATCCTGACCATTGTGCGTTTCACCTCTCATTGGGTCATACCTCTTCCGTTTCTTCATCGTCATCGTCATTGTCGTCTGGATTAATCTATTTTTATCCCATATTTTTTACCCAAGGTTACTCATAATTTTTTTACTTTTTGGAAGATTTTCCAACCTATCAAGAAAACTGTCGTCTGATCTTCTTTCCAATATTGCTCTTCCAACCTATAACTCAATTTGTTTAATCTCGCAAATTTATGAAAAATTATTAACTAGATAACATGTGTCAAATGTAGGGCCCATTGTTCTTTTGATGTGGGTGTGCGCGATGTAATGGCAAGGTAGACATGTATGTAGATAAAATGATGTCCTCAGATTTGATGAGAATTTAGCAAGTTAATTAATTGTTTTTTTTTCTCACAGTTTCAACAGAACAAGAATCTTTATTTACAACAAGTATTTTTATATAGATCATATTCAATATGTTTATTTAAAACGTTGAATAGCTTTGATTTGATTTTATGTAATCATTAGTATTACATTCCTTCAGTTGAGCCAAACCCCCCGAATCCTCGCTCAGCAACGTTGGGTGTTAGCTGAAAGAGTTCTTGATCCACATCTGTTTCGTACCACGGATGTTCATAGTATGTTTTCACAATCGGCAATTGAGCAATTTTTTGCCGATGTGGCTCAATCCGCAATGTTTCACAGGATCCATTGAGAATTAGCTTAAATTGTCCCCTAAAATCCCCAAGGATGGTTCCATCTACGAAAGTGAATTTATGAAAATAAATACAAAAATCATAAATATTCTTTACCAAATACTGTTATATTTTTAATAGCAAATCCGGATCTTGCTTTAATGAGGCCATAATATCCGAGTGGCAAGTTTACCTTGACTTTGGTGTCAACTAGTAAATCTCTCAAATGAGGTATTTTCACAGTTTCTGCACAGTGCAAATCATATCTTGCCGAGAAGGCTGTCGCCTTCCTCTGCATAGTTGAATTTTTTTCCATCAGTGTAAAGATAAGTTTCTTGGCTTCCTCAAAAATCGATACGAGATCTATAAATAATATATAATTGGTTAGCAAACGAGTGATTAAGATAGTAATAATTTTATTTTCATAATTTATGATCAACAATAAATAATTTAAATGCTGCAAATGTTCCAAGGCGATGTTGGCTCCTATGTTTTGATTCCTACGCAAGCAAACGTATTGCTTGTTGTTTTTCTTCCAAGTTTGGAAGCGGAGCAAATAGCCCCCATCAAAATATCCCTCCCAATGGATTACATTATCTTTTTTGTTGTCTTCATATGACTCACCATTAGGAGCAAAATTTTCCTCTCGGGCTTTTCAACTATGGCAGTAGGATTAAGGTTTAATTCTGTTATAGCTCTTAATTCATTGGTGGTATTATGGCTTTAAGGACGTTTGGATTTGAACATCATTTGAAACCGTTCACAAGATGGAGTTATTCGACCTGGATCTATGTGGGCAATAAATGATCTGATGTGACAGGAACTATGTCTGAAAATGATTATCGGAAAAGAAATGTTAGATGTACAATAGGAGTGCTTGACATCACATCCCAAGGAGAAAATTTTGCTTGCCAGGATTGAAACAATTATGTACATACAAGATAATACAAGGACAACAATTATAGATTTAAGTGAAGTACCAATTGGATATGAAAAAACCAACGACAACGTTTGTAGATACGAAAGAATGGATCAGCCTCAAGGATTACATACAACTCCTACCGAATATATACGCCAAAGTCCTTTCTTCCGTCTTTTACCGTGTGAAGGACGAACAGATTATGATCCAGAGAGTTCTCTCATAGTAGAAATAGAAAAATGTATTGAAATCCATTTAGACTTTGATAAATAAGCCTTCGTTTTATTTTAACAACGGTTACACTTTATCATGGGAAGATCCCACTTACCATCCGCTGCCAACAGGAGATAGGTTTTAATTTTACCCGTTTAGTTGATTCAGCTAGTTATGTTTTAAGGGTTGGCTTTGTAGTAGTCCATCCAATTATTGTCATTGAAGTTTCTTTGCATGTAATATGCTGCCCTGTACGTAGACAAGGAGTGGTTTTTCCAATTTTTATTTGGCATTCCTTGTAGTCGTTTTTATTCCAAACTAGAATTCTTGTGCTTGTGAAGCATTTTTTCTATATAAACTTCACAATCTTCATTTAATGAAATACCTATTGGCTTTATCAGTTTGGTTTCAACGTCCACGAGCATTTTAATAGTCATAATAGAATAATTCTCACTGATAATTGTATTATACGAAAACTGTAACGGCTTATGGGGTGTAACCTTAAGGTTGGCTGTGAGGGAGATGAGTTTGAATAAGACAAGACAAGATTGGCTTGGAGCTTAAACAAGACAAGACTGATTTATTAACGGGATATGACGAGCTTAAATACTAGACAATTGACCTTCACTTGCATGTAATTACAATACGTTTATTGACCTAATTATAATACGTTTATTAACATTG
>JAAOWG010000519.1:0-16382 GCA_036491945.1 Paranurophorus simplex
TAATTTTTAAGTTAAATTTTACATTTTCCGATTTTAAAAGCCATAATATAAGCCGATAATAAACAATTTAAACACTTTTTTAAACTTTGAAACCCGAGAGTTGGTGGTTTAGACCGTGCTAAACGTCAAACCACCAACCTCTAACTGAACAAACAATCGGTGATTAAGGACTAATGGCTAATAACGTAATATACCAACTTAATTATAAAACATTTGATTTCAAGATAATATAAGAACTGCAGAACCCAAAGCATAAAATTGTCAAACAACAAGCAAGCCGTTAAACGTTCCAATAAGGACGTACTAAAGAATTGAAGTATGCGTTTCCCCAAAGAAAGATGTTTTGAGGCAGACTGTTAGATTTCACGTTGAGCATTTAATTTGTAAAAATAGAAGCACACAAGTCTATGGAATAGAGTTTTCATGTCCAGCAAGAACGTGGAGATTGAAGCCAGTTTCGCTTGAAGCTACACTAATTGGGTCTGATGGCCTGCTGGACAGGCATACAACCCTGAAGAATAAGTCAAGTACAACAAATCATCACCATAAGCAATTAACAGCATAGCAATTATTTAGAAATACTTATTCTGAGATACACGAAAACAAAAAGAGTTAAAAAATAGAAATTCTTACCGGTCTGACCCCAAAAGCCTAAAAATTCTACTTTGATCGGTTATTTCTTGAGTGATTTCTCCATTTCTAAACATTCTTCCTTGCATTCCATGTTTATGAAACGCTAATACGCTATCCGTCAGGCACACTGTATTATACAAAAGTATATTACAAATATCAATTCATTGTCATCTTTTACAACATTGTTAAATTATATTTACCAACGGAATCTATTTGAAAGTCAAATTTTATTTCAGCGGCATACTTTTTACTTGATTTCACTTTCCCTTGAAGGTTAACGAATCTTGCCAGATCTGGAAAAATGAGAAATTTACCGGTCAGAAGTGAAACCCGAGTGAGTGACCTTATTTTTAAACAAACTTAAAGTAACCCCCACCACTATAAAGAAAAATTTCAAAATTCTATATTTTGATCATTTTCAAAAGTGGTATTAAATATTGTAGTAAATACAAAACGCATACCACCGAAGCAAACCATTAGGGTATCCTTTTCTAATTGAGTAACACTTGCAATATTCAAATATCCCTTCCGATTTATCACAGTTGCTGTTGAAATTGAATGTATCAATATATATCAATATATAAATGTTGACAAAATTTATTACCAGATCTGTCAACTGATTCATCTAATTCATCACTATGAAACCAATTTTTGGAAGAATTCAAATTAAGAAGATCTAGCTTTAAATTGCACGCTTCCCCGTCTTTTCGTACATCTATACAGATCATGGGATATTCTGCGTCTGGTGTGATTATCATTTCAAACGTTTTTAATGGTTGTTTCATTGGATATTCAAAGTGCTAAAACAAACGAACACGCCATAATTATAAACCAATTTCACAACACAAGCAATCAATTTACTTACCTTTAATAGCATGAATTTGTTTAATGGATCGTACCATTGCATTAAAAATACACCATTTGATAAGGCACCACAAAGATAACGATAACCATTGTATGGATTTCGTCTAACACAACATTTCCAGCATCCTTTTGTCTCTCCAACTTTTGTAGTTAAGGCAAACTTGCGGGGAACTAATTTTTCAGGAATCTTATTACTCATTCTCAAGGAAAATCGTAAAGAATGCTTATTGTTTATGCTGCCGTGCAATCCAATTAGGTCATGTCGGTAGAGGTTAACAGTCTTTCCAGACAATGACATCAACACATCTTTCACCACAAACATCCAAGTAGTTCGGCGTGCGTATAATTGATCCATTGCTGTTTCATGAAGTTCATTTAAATTTAACGTGTAAATCCCTTCTTCTGCTCCAAGCAATATGTGTTGATCTCTTGTTTCAGGGTTGATCCAACTCACAATACAATGTATACGCAAAGGACAGCCATTGAAAACCTAATAAGGCTCATCAGCATCCAATGACCGAAAAATTGGAGATCTCACCTTCATAAAACAGGCACCCATGTGAACTTTCGGCGTTGGTGGAAGTCCATTACTAGTTAATCTTGGAGGACTGTTTTCATCCTCGTGTTTATTTTTTCTTTCAACCCTCATTCTTGGAGGTGGAATTGGTGGTAGTCCAGCAGTCAAATCAGGTCTCCCGTTTCTTTGCTCGGATAGGGCAGTAATATCCGTATTTGTTAATAGAGCAGCACTATCACTCAAAGTTCTGTTTGTTTGAAGGCGACGAGGTGAAGCATGAGAGCTTAATCTAAGTTCAACTTGTTCAGCATTCGATCTTGTTAATGTTGTATCCAATCGAGATGTCAACTCCTCAGTTTCGCCAGAGAAAGAATTATGCCGTCGTCGGTCTAAAGCTAGCCAACAACAGAAACAGGTCAAATAAATTGTAAATATATTTAGTTTCATTAAAAAACAAAACCGAACAAAACTGAATAGTAGGAGTACCTGATTTTTTGGCACATCCATTATGATTTCTAGTTTCCACAGGTTCATGACTAGACAATGCCATCGAGTCCCCCATGGGTAAGGTAGCTCTAAAAGTAAAACAATTGGTATTTCAATTTACAAAAGTAAAATGGTCGTTCCCTGCATAATAATAATGGACATGAAACTGTTATTATATCACAAGTGAAGCAGAAGCATGGTGAATATTAAAGAAAAGGGTGAATATGGTAGCGTTAACGTACTGTTGTGAGTAGCCTTCACCCGAAAGAAGACGTTCCCCATGACCCCTGAAATCACAAATGATCCAGTCCGAGTGTCAATAATATCTACTATTCTAATTAATAGTTGTGAAATTACTCAATTGAGTGCATGTTAGCATATAAGTTCTCCTTCACTGAACGTTCACACAGCACAAATAAAATAAAAATGTGAAAACAAAACGTAAGCAAAAAGCATCAACCTTTGATTGATTGCTTTACCTACCTGTTTTTCAATTCTTCGTCAATGTATTGCAGCAGCGTCCTATAAAATAACAAGAAGTTTAGTATGTTAGCCACAACCACTACAAAATTATTAATTATTAATCGATTCAATAATCAACTATACGGCGGGGGCTCTAGCTTAGTCATTGTATCCAAATACAAATCCTATTATTACTCTCGAACACTTATTTCATCTACTTATAATATGTAAAATAGACTAGTAGATGCACCACTTCAACAGTATAAATACATAAAAACACTCATTCAATCTGTTAATAATAAGATGACAGCGTATTAATGTAACAAAATAAATGTATCGTAAAATACATCACATACTTTCTTTCTTTCGGCACTCCCTCTTCCCAATCAAATGCCGATTGTCGACGTTCATTTTGAAAGTCCTATAAACAATATGAATATAAAAAAAGGTTCAAGTTACAATATATAAGCTTGTTTGGTAGGAATGCGATAAACTAACCTCTGGTGCTTGACTAGACCTTCTTCGTTGACCAAGATCAGGAGTCACATTTATATCTTTAATTTATAAGCCAATTAAATATCATTAAACACAAGCAACACTCACTAGTTCGTATCTCTGCAACTCCTCTATGTTCTTGTCTTACACTTATCCTCGATGTAATCCTTTGTGGAACATTCTGCACAGTCTAAAAAAACAGAATCATATCCTTATATAATTGCAAGGCAACTTAAAAATGAAATGCTTACTCCATCATCATCGGGTTCTAATTCATAAAATGCATTTGGATTTGTAACTTTGTGCATCAACTCCAGGGCCTGTCTTTTGGTCAAATCCCCTGTAACAAATGGATGCATCAATAGCCTCTCCGCTGTTGGTCGTTTCTTTGGATTCTTTGTTAAAGCCACTTTAACAAAACCATTAAAATTCACCGACCATTTTTCTTTGTCTTTTAACATTGGTGGTTTAAAATTTGTCTTTGCCATAAGCACTAAGGCCCTCATCGGATGTAAATCAAACATTGGTGGCTGGAGTTCTGCTAGTTCAATTGCTGTAATTCCCAATGCCCAAACATCGCATAGCTCATTGTATCCTCCTTTTCTATCAACGGCAGCTACCTCAGGCGCCATCCAATAAGGAGTTCCAATAAAGGATCGTCTTTTCCCAAGCGTCGCCGTAAGCTGGGCAGAAACCCCAAAATCCGCTAATTTGACTTCTCCTCCATCTGTAAATAATATATTTGCTCCTTTAATGTCTCTGTGCATTTTCCCCACAGCGTGCAGATAAGCAAGTCCTCTTAACGTTTCTCGACAAACATAAGCAATTTGATTCTCCAATAAAGGTCCGGTTAGATGATAAATATCTTGAAGACTTCCCCCTCCACAGTATTCCATACAAATCCATAACCTATCTCGTCGAAGATAACTTCCAAAATATGCCACAATATTTTGATGCCTGCAATCCTTCATCATTAGTATTTCTTGCTGAATAACTGAGAAATCATCTCCAGGCTCCAGTTTAATGACTTTAATAGCTGCAAATTCGCCATTTGCTAATCTTTTGGCTTTATACACGTCCCCATAAGTACCACTTCCAATCCTTTGTATAAGTTCATATTCATCTTGAGGGTTCCTTCGGGAAATGTCTGCAGAAAGTGGGGTTGACGTGGAGGAGGAGGTGGAGGAGGAAGAAGAAGAAGAAGAAGAGGCTTGTTGAGCCATTTTAATTAATATATAATAATTACTATTCTAAAATTATATAACTTTCTTCCATTTGTTTATATTTTTAAATTTATATCAAAAAATTGTGAAACCACCACCACAACCACCAACAACCAACGAGACTGAGTGACTGTTTCATCAACCACAGGAATCATTTTTACTTTCTCTCCATCAAGCCACCGCCTTTTGCTCATGAAATGCTTTCTCTATTTATCCTCAAACACATTCTTCTTCTTTGAGGGTGCTGAAATATAAAAATTACACAAATATCATTGCCACCCCCCCTCCCCATCACCACCTCATAATAAAGATCAAGAGGAAAATCCGAAGGAAAATGAATACATTCTCAAATCAAAAATAATAATATATTGCGGTTTGGGAAACATGAAGGGATGTTGAGGTTGTGAAAAAGAGGATGTGCATATTTTACAACAATTATTCAATTTACTTTAATTCGCAAAACTTTAAATACTTGGACAAATTAGTAATTTGAGTTGAATTTAGAAATTTTGAGTTCAGTTTCGATCAGTTGATCGCAATGTAGTCTCTACCGTGTCTTTTGAACATTCATCCACATCTGTAGCCTACAAATTATAATAACAAATGTAAAACGTTTCACTTCCCATTGATTTCATGTAATTATACTGACTTACTTGAATGAACTTTTGCACACCAACTAAAGATTTCTTCAAAGCCTCAAAACTTGAAGAGTACAACATTTTCTTCTTAACATTAGCGTCATCAGGACACCACAACATAAGGAACAGCTTCTGTTTCTTGGAAGACTGCAACACAAAAAAATATTTTTATAACTCCCACCCCCAACCTCTCAACATTTGCTCCTCTTCTTGTCATTTTTTTTTCACAAAGTGTTACCTCAGTGGTTCCTTGACATTGGTGGGTGTACTCAAAGTCAAAGAGCCCATAACGACAAACATAGGGACCAGTTTCATCAGCCTTCTGGAGATCTTCCAGGAACTCTTCGTAGGTGCTCTCTCGTACCCCTTAAGAAAATCCAAAGAATTAAATAATTGTACTCATACTCCTCCAGTTTATATTCTTTGTACCTATAGTCTGTACTTCAATTTGCTTGTTATCTTTAATGTAAAAGATAACATAACGATGCTTCTTTTCTTTTTTAACCTCCTCAAACACAATTTTACAAGCATCCGCTACAGTAACCCCAGAAGCCTGTAAAAATTGATTAAGTATTAACCCTCACTACCAACCTTACGTCCCTTGGTACACTTACCATTTTTAGGAATTCCTTAAAATTTCAACCCCACCCAATGTTCGGAAATAATGAAAATACAGAGTCAGACCAACTTGGGATAGTGACTAATCCAGAGTGAAAAAAAAAGTGAAGTCACTACCACCGGCGTCCGTCCGTTATCCATTTTGGGATGCATCCATAAATGTTGTAAGCTAGAACTGATAAAGTTGACGCTGCTAAAGGGCAACAGACCAGAGCGGAGGATGGGTGGATGATCTCTCAACAAGTACAATACAAGAGAAGGTATGAGGAAGCTGAAAGAATGGCTGGGGTTGGGTAAAATGATACAAGAGTGACGCCCCTGCCGTATTCCTATCCTATGAAATGGTTACTGAACGAGAGAATTTGTTTCCTTTCCTTATATGGCGTCGCTTTTGGATTTGATGCAGTTTTGGTTACAAGGGGGAAAAGTTGGAGGGTGGGGGGGGGGGGAAATTGAAAAGTACCATAGAATAGGGATAAACATTTTGATGTATTAATTGAAACTAATCTTTTAAAAAGTTTTAATTTGTTTGAAGCTGGATTAAAATTTTGGGACAAAATAAAAATTAATGAACGGTCATTCTATGGTGCTTGAATTTGAATGAAAGGAATAATTAGGCAAATCTAATTATAAACTATGCATAGACGGAGGAATCAACTAATTTCATAAGTCGACAAAAAGATCGGTAGATTTATATAAGGCCTTTTTTCCTTTTGTATTCTTCAAGATTAAGAGACCGCTTTGGAGCAGTCTCTTTAATAGGAGCAATAGAAGGTCTGGCAACAATTGGGAGGTTGGCTAAAGAAATCATAAAATACGCTTGTTCGTTAAATATGTGAAACAGTTTAACAGTTGTTATCTTAAAAACTTACGAGGTAACTTTGCATCCAAGTCCAGCTTGATGTCAAAGTCATGAGCTGAAAACAAATCTCCAACAAGCGAACCTTTCGAAACGTCGGCGTCTGATTCATCAACAATATTTTTTTCTATAGAAGCACCATCCACTTCATCAATGGTAAATAATTTCTGTAAACTCAAAATGTTTTGCCTCGCACTTGTGAATATTATTATAACCTTATCTTCAAGCACTTCTGTTTCTCCATTTTCAGTCTTAATAAAATCAAGCCCATTCGGTATAACTGCGTTGGGTTTTGAAACAATTCTAGGCTTTGTAGTTCTTCTAGTGAAAGGATCTTCAATCTTTTTCCCTTTATTTACTTTGTTCTCCTCCTAAATTTCATTGAAATATTATTACTTTTTGTGTATTGTCAGTTCGTTAAAAGTGCATTAAATATCCATCAATATAATATAGTTTCATTAATTACCATGATGGCTTTTTCTGCTTCTTCTACATTTCTCTTCCGGTTTCTCTGGTTGATATAGCTAATGCTTGAAATTGTGGATGTTCTTACTTTATCTAACTCTTTGGCCCTTTCATCCAACTCTTGAATTTCTTGGGTTAGCCTGTTTACGTCTTCATCATCTCCACTACACAAAAAATAAAAAGTTTATTTATGAAATCCATGTTAAGCGTTAATATTTTTTTACTTACTTTGCCTGAGAAATTTCTTTCTCCTTCATCAATTGCGTTTTCTTTGCAGCAAAATTCACAGGTGCATTTTTAAATTTTGCTTTTTCTTGAATAATCTGAAACGGGAATATTAAATTAAATGTAATAAAAAGTATAACAAAAGCATCATACAACAGTGACATCCTCTTCTTGGAGCTGATACTCTGATGCTGCATTTATTTCTTTCACTTTTTTTTGAATATCATTAAGCGTAGGAAGTGCATGTTGATGAAGTTCCATTCTGGACTTCCATAACTGAAATTCTGCTTCGGTGAAAGCCTGATTGCTCACATACTCAACCCGATACTTTCTGCCTTTATCTTCACCAGGCAATCTTAATACTAAGACTTTATTCGTTTTGGTAGTTCCAACTTCATATGGTTTTACTTGTGTATCAACATCGACAATTTCATAAACCTATTATTATGGAAGAGAATGAATAAAGCAAAATATATTCATAGAAAGTTTTCAATAATAAAAGATAAAAGGTGTCTCTACAAAATACATGTATCCATACAACGATACAACTCACCCTGTATGCAGGGGCAGAAGCAGAAGAACGTCCGACAGTTGGATTAACTCCTAGACGGACGAAACATCCCACTACTGTTTGTTTAAAGAACGGAAGAAACACCCATCTAAGTTTAAATGAAAATAAAGTCGACAAATCGTATCATATTATTCTTTATCAAATAACACGATACGAAAGCTGTATTTTATACCTTTCCAATTTATTTCTTGACAACCGAATTTTATCCAGATCTTCCATTTTATCAACAAATTGAGGCTTTCTATTTCTGTAAAAATCAAGTAATAAAATAAAATAAAAATAATCTCCTCATAGTCTACCTTTCGTCCGTGTCGCTGTCTGAACTTTCGCTTTCACTTCCAGATTTTCCCTTCACATCTTTAACTTTTTTATCATCGTCATAGTCGGATTCACTGTCGTCGGAGTAAACGTCTGACGCTTTGAGTTTTCTTGTATTTTTGTCTTTCACCGTGGAGGAGGCATCACTCTCTTTCTTAAAGTCTAGATCGTCGTCATCGTCCACATCATCACGATGTTTTATTTGCTCCTGTTTAAATTTTTCCTTCTCCTGTTGTCTTTGAATTTTAGCATCACGAGAAGCCTTAAGGGCATCCATAGCTTGGGATTTTTTATCGACTTTCCCTTCCACCATCCTCTTTCTATCTTGACTTCTAACTTTAACGTCAACTTGGAAAGATTCAGATGTAGGATCCTCGGTGGAAATTATATCTTCTAATCTTTTGCCCCTAAATTATCCAACATGTATTACAAATCAAACCCTATTGAATTCACCTTTTCGCCATTTTTGCCTCCAGTTTTTTTTTCATCCTAAGCTTCTTTTCTGTTTCAAACCGATTCCTTAATAAATCTCTTTTCTCAATACGTCTAAAGATTTCCTGTTCCCTTTCCTTTTCCGTCATTTCATTCAACCTTCTCTGATCATCCGCATCCCCCATCATATTTTCATCATATCCATCCCAAAATTCTGCTCCATCAATATCATCATCAGAGACCTCCCCTGAGTTAAAAAAAAGTACAAAATCAGTCCTATCTCCCTAATCCATTCGTTTGGAGTCAAACCTTCTTCCAAATCAGACTGCGACTTTATCTTTTTGACGATATCCGATCCTAAATCAGAGTCTGATGATCTTGAATCATCATCACTCTCAATCAGAACAGCACTTTTTCTTTTCCCCATTTTATATGTTGGTTGAAACAGAAGGGGAGGTTATAATAATTGTTGTTGAGTAAATAAGTACGTTATGTGGGCAACTGGGAAGTTGTTGAATAATTTGAAGTTTCCCTCTTCATTCAAAGAACAAAGTCTCAACCGTCTCAACATAGTTTTTGAGTGCGGGGTACGATAATTAAATATCTACAACATGGGGGATGAAGGAGGATCAGAAAACGATGACGTTTCATTCCTTCGAACGGTATGACATTTTATTTATTAAGATTAAAGCTAAACTACACAATAGTTAAATTGGCGATAATTCTTCTTTATCAAGGAGGATTGTTGTATTTAAAATCTCTTGGTTAAATAAAGCAGTCACCATTCGAGTGCTTATTATCTCTTTCCTTTGCTAAAATTAGCAAACCAAACGAGCCGTCAGTCTCAACGAGTTAAAATAGAACTCATACTAGCTACTTTATTCTGGAGTTTGGCACAAGTTTTGCTATAACTCTAGGGAATTCTTTCATTTGTACTTTTCGTTACTTTTCCATATTACAGTCAGTGATTTTGAGCATTTGAATCATTTACACAAGGCTCCAACTGACTCCAATGCATTCGAATACTGATGAAATAATTTTGTTTACATTTTAGGAAGATAATGTCTGTCTTTCCTGCACTGCGACAGGTGAGAGGGTGTGTCTCGCGGCCGAAGGATTTGGCAACAGACATTGTTTCTTGGAAAATATAGCTGATAAGGTAATAATAAAATAAACTAAATACAATGAAATTGAAAATTGGACGGAATTAGAATAATCCACCGGATTTGAGTCAATGTGTTTTTGTGATTGAACAAGCTCTTTCTGTCCGTGCGTTACAAGAATTAGTCACCGCATCTGGCTCTGAATCGGTACGTTTTTTTTTTCATTTTCAATCGATTCTTAATCAATATGATATAATGAATGCATTTTTCATGCATAAACTTATAACTTACCAATGGGATTGAAATTATTAATTTTAAATCTGTTTTCATTTTGTTTTAGGAAAAAGACGTAGTAAGTCGAAACAATTCATTCTGTATGATAATTAATAGCTGTACATTGGTTTTAAAAGGTTGTTATTATATTGTTATCTTGGCTTAATCCAACCAAGGTGTCTTTTTTGTTACAACATAAAATAATCAAGACACCTTGTAATCCAACTAGGCCGTTTAGAAAACAGAGCCTTAAACTCGTGCTGCATTTCTTTCGCAAATCCTGTCTAGAGAGTCAGTCTAATATTTTAAAATATTTGTTGTAGAAACAGCATAAACACACGGCTTATTTTGTTACTTACCAGATTTGAGTTGCCTAAATTGTTTAATAAGAACCAAGATGCTCTGACGCCTTTGTTACAGAGGGCTCAAAGCATCTTGTTCATAATAATCAATTGGTCAAATCAAATCCTGCAAATTTTTTTTGTGTTTAGTCTGAAAAGTCAAGGAAAATTCTTCGTAAATCGTGTCATGCTTATTTAGTCGCATTTCTTTTTGTGTTTATTTTGTAGAGTAACATTGTAATGTGCCGGTAAAGAAACCAGACGTAATTTTAATTTTTATAATGTTTATAATGCAGTGTCGTGGAAAATGGAATTCGTAAAAAGTAATCTTTATAAAGCAATATAAAGGGTCTTCCTCATTCCCAAATTAATTATATAAACTTAATCTAAGTATAAAACGTAAGATGGTAGATCCGGGAAGAGCCGGTATATTGTTGGGCTTTTGCAAGGTCTAATACATACATACGTAGCGTCAAGGTGTGATAAATGTAGTAAATAGTTAACTGTAATTTATGAAAGCTTATTCGTATTGATTATTATATTAAATACTTTTTGTTTTTTGTATCATCCTTCAAACCGTTATATTTCAGGGGAAAGGAACTGGTTCTGGACATAGAACACTGTTGTACGGAAATGCCATCCTTTTACGGCACAATAACAGTGATATGGTAAATTACTAATTATATGTACAATCACTTTTGTTTTATTATCAAAATAATTTATTGCAGTATCTTGCGTGCCTGTCTACTACGTCTGGCAATGACAAATTGGCCTTTGACGTTGGCCTCCAGGAGCATTCAAAAGGTTTAAAATATATACATAGTTTATGAAATTGCTACAAGTTCAGAGAAATTAAGACTCTATTTCTTAGGTGAAGCTTGCTGGTGGACAGTTCATCCGGCTTCTAAACAACGATCTGAGGGTGAGAAAGTTCGTGTTGGGGACGATCTCATCCTTGTTTCCGTTGCTACTGAAAGATACCTGGTACTTTTATTATCAAGTCGATTTGAGGCAGGACTTTCGTAGCTCAATTGTAAATAAGCTATTTAAGCGCTTTAGACCGCTTGTTTTGTTATTACTATTAGCACTCATATGACATGGCACTTTGCCTCGACTAGTTCTTTTACAAGGTTTTAGTATTTTTATTGTTAAAAACTTATTACTACTTACTACTTTTCTATTTATCAGCAATCAGTTCGTGAAGGTGAAAATACAATTGTCAACGCATCCTTTCATGTAACTCATTGGTCCGTTCAACCATACGGGACGGGGTTGAGTCGAATGAAATATGTCGGTAAATTGGCTTAATTATTCCTTATTCACGCTTCAATTTAATTTGATTACTTTTGCTTGTTTTTTAATTCAGGTTTCGTCTTTGGTGGAGATGTGCTTCGGTTTTTTCACGGAGGAGACGAATGTCTGACAATTCCTCCTACATGGAGTGAGCAGCCTGACCAAAAGTGAGTGTTAACCTAAGACGCGATCTTATTTATCTCTTTAGCCCTTTGACTTTCACTTTTCATTTTATTTTAACCGAGAAGAGGTTTACATATATTCATTAATCGGGGCTTATTACAATATGTCAATTATGAATGAATATGTTAATTGTTGTGAACTGATCAACAGTTATAATGTTGTCGTTTCAGTGTGAAAGGAAAGGAATTTAAAAAATGGTGTTTTACAGCATGGTAGTGTATGAAGGTGGAGATGTAGTAAACCAAGCTCGCTCATTATGGCGTTTAGAATTAGCAAGAACGAAATGGGCCGGAGGTTTTATTAATTGGATGCATCCACTTCGTATCAAACATATCACTACCGGCAGATATTTGGGCATTACAGAAAATAATGAACTTGTGCTTGTACACAGGTAAAGTAATTTTAAATAGCCGTATCCCGATTGTTATATGCAATTGCAAAATGTTTTTGCAATCTTTCACTTTTAATCACTTAGACAAGATGCAACCATTGCGTCAACATCTTTTTATTTTCGTGAAGAAAAAGATGACCAGAAAGCACAGCTTGAGGATAAAGACTTGGAAGTCATTGGTGGACCAATTTGTAAATACGGTGACAGCACAGTTATTGTTCAACACATGGAGACAGGATTATGGCTATCATACAAAGTACGTTGCTTTAACGTCCAATAAAGCAAAAATGGGTTACTTATTTAAATGTTTTACACTAAAAGGCTTATGAAACAAAGAAAAAAGGCTTAGGAAAGGTAGAAGAGAAGCAAGTCATTCTACATGAAGAAGGAAAAATGGACGATGGTGTGGAATTCAGCAGAAGTCAAGAAGAGGAATCTAGAACAGCTCGAGTTATTCGAAAATGTTCATCTTTATTTTCAAAGTTTATAAAGTATATGAATGTTTATTTATGTGCATAGTATAATCTCTAATCTTTTGCTTTCATAGGGGTTTGGAAGCTCTTCAATCTAATCGTAGACGATCAATTTTCTTCAAAACTGTAGATTTGCGTGAAATGGTTAAGTGCCTTGAAGACTTGATTTGGTATTTTGCCCAACCAGAAGAAGGAATTGGTAAATTTAAATGAAATTAAGTAATATAAATTCACGCAAGCGTACATACATTTTTTGTTAGAACACGAGGAGCGACAAAACCGTCTTAAAGCCCTTCGAAATCGGCAAGATTTGTTTCAGGAAGAAGGAATTCTCAATTTAATTTTAGACGCCATCGACAACATCAATACTATTACTTCTCAAGGATTCTTAGTAACTTTAGCTACGGAAGATGCTGGAACCAGTAACTTTGATGTGATTACGGCTTATTTGTATCAATTGTTAGGTAAGTTAACTACATATGTACTATTCCCTAGTTTCCCTACCATTAGCAATTAATCAATTACAATCATTCAATCTTTGCATGCATTTCAATGAGAATAAAAACATCCATTTTATTGTCAGCATCACATTTAATATATTTCATGGTCTTGAATTTTTGATTTTGATGTGAGTCACGGTGTGGTAGACAGTACATACCTATTTGTTTGATTATTTTATTAAATTATTATTTATTATTATTTTATTAAATTATTTTAAATTATCCAAATTGGGATGCCCATTACCGCTAAATTATGTACCTTTGTTGTTTTTATTAAAATTTTCAGTTTTTCTCTTAATCTTGAATTCTGACAATTTGCAGCCGCTATTATCAAAGGAAACCACACTAACTGTGCACAATTTGCCAATATCAACCGTTTGAACTGGTTATTCAGTCGTTTGGGTTCACAAGCCTCTGGAGAAGGAAGTGGGATGCTGGATGTGTTGCATTGCGTTCTAATCGATTCACCTGAAGCCCTCAACATGATGCGGGTGAGAAAAATGTTGGTACTTAATGCACTGTTTCGGATTTATTTGCTAAGTTTTACTTACTTTCAATTTTTTTCCTCATCAAATAATAATATTTTTAGGAAGAACATATCAAAGTAATCATTTCACTTTTGGAAAAACACGGGCGAGACCCTAAAGTTTTGGATGTACTATGCTCACTTTGTGTTGGCAATGGTGTAGCTGTACGTTCATCCCAAAATAATATTTGTGACTATTTACTTCCTGGCAAAAACTTACTTTTGCATACTCAATTAGTAGATCATGTAGGTAAGTAAACCAAATTATTGTTCCCGAATTTGGAGATTTACTCAACCCATCGTATGAGCATGTAATGAACGTTTTCTGTTGTTGTTTTTATTCATTAGGTAGTGTCCGTCCAAATATATTTGTTGGGAAAGTTGAAGGATCTGCAATGTATCATAAATGGTATTTCGAAGTAACGCTTGATCACATTGAACAAGCGACACACATGATGCCTCATTTGAGAGCTGGATGGGCCAATACCGCCGGGTAACTGAATTTACAAAGGACAAGTTTGCTATATTTTACTTAATTGTTACATGACTAAAATAGATTTATTCCGTACCCTGGTGGTGGTGAAAAATGGGGCGGAAACGGGGTTGGAGATGACTTATACTCGTATGGATTTGATGGTGCTTATTTATGGACCGGCAAGAGATTAATACCTCAAGGGAATCCTTCATTTCATAGATGTTTATTTCAGGAGGTCGTAGTACTTGTGTTGTGCCAGGGTCATCAGAACCATTCATTAGAAAAGGGGATGTAATTGGGTGTGCTTTGGATTTATCGGTTCCAATGATGACGTTTTATTTCAATGGTGTTAAAATCAGAGGAGCATTTAAAAACTTTAATTTGGACGGAATGTTTTTTCCTGTGGTCAGTATGTCTTCAAAGGCCAGGTGAGATTCTTGCAAGCTGCACATAAAAAAACAAGTGTATTTGATTTATTTCAGTTGTCGCTTTCTTCTTGGAGGAGAACAAGGCCGTCTCAAATTTCCACCTCCTGAAAATCACTCGCCTTTAGTAGAATGCTTACTTCTAACCCAAATTTTAAATATTGATCCTTGTTTTTATTTTGGGGATTTACAAAAATCCATTTTAGCAGGTCCAATTGTTGTTGAGGACGACTCTGCATTTGTCCCTATGCCGGTTGATACTAATAATGTAAGTTGACTTCATTATTGTTGATTGGAAGCATTTTATTATTCTTGTTTGTTTTTGTTCACAGATTACACTTCCAAGTTTTGTAGATACTGTGAGAGACAAGTTGGCAGAAAATATTCATGAAATGTAAGAATAACAACTTAAACAAAATGTTGAACTGCTAAAATGTTGACGAAACGTTGAACTACGTATTTTTACAAACATTGATCGCACACTTTATTTACATTAGGTGGGCCATGAATAAAATTGAAGCCGGTTGGATGTATGGAGAATATCGTGATGATTATGATAAAGTCCATCCCTGTTTAGTTCCGTTCGACCGTTTACCAGAAGCCGAAAGAAGATACGATGTTCAGCTTGCAGGGAACACATTAAAGTAAGTACATACATAAGATGTTGCTATTTAAAAAAATGGAACCTTGCATATTTAATACATATTTAATTTCAAGGACAATTATTGCTCTTGGTTATCACATTTCGTTGGACAAGCCTCCTGCTAGAATTCGAAGCATCCGTCTTCCAAACGATCCATTTATGCAACCAAACGGATACAAACCTGCGCCACTTGACTTGAACGCTATTACATTAACTCCGAAACTTGAAGAGTTAGTGGATGCTTTAGGTATACCCATTTTATTTTGTATTATTATGATAATTGTGTCTGGAGAAAAATGAAGTAACATTGATTTAATTCTCAGCTGAAAACACTCACAATATTTGGGCCAAAGAACGTATTTCTGAAGCTTGGACATACGGATTGAATGAAGACGGCGATTTTCAACGGAGCCCACATTTGGTGCCGTACAGCAAGGTAGACGATGCTATAAAAGTTGCCAATTGGTATGTTAAAAAAACATCAAGTCTAATTTCCATGAGCTGAAACGGATTTTTTAAGGGATACTGCTAGCGAAACGGTGAGAACTCTTTTGGTTTATGGTTACATTTTGGAGCCACCAACAGCGGAACCTCATGATGGTGAGGTTGCGTTTTTTTTTCATTTTTTATATGATGTTGTTAAATACCTAACAGTTCACAAAGAATTAATGGGTTCCAAGTACCAACCAGATTACCGAACATATAGAGCAGAAAAAACTTACGCTGTGTCTCAAGGGAAATGGTAACTTTTGTATTAAATGCATTCATGTTTGGTTTTCTGCAAATCTAATTAGTTATGTAAACATGAGAATTATTGTCTAGGTATTATGAATTTGAAGTGCTGACATCGGGGCCAATGCGTGTTGGTTGGGTTAGGGTTGATTGTAAACCTGGTTGTCAGATAGGAAGCGATGATTTCTCGTGGGCGTTCGATGGATATAATGTAAGCC
>JAAOWG010000520.1:0-16371 GCA_036491945.1 Paranurophorus simplex
CAAAATTCCTTACAACGTTTGTATCAGTCATTTTTGCGAAAAAATGGCCGATTCGACCTGTGGAGCTGGCCGATGTTTTTGGAGCTGACGTGAAATGCATACTTAGGCTGCGCCGTAACCATGTCTTTTTTTGTTGCTAACGTTTTCAGCCCCCCGCCTCGCCTAAGAAAAATAATTATCAAATGACATGACCCTACATACTACAATTAAGTCCTTCAATTGGAAACTCCCCTGACAAAGCTCATGCATCAATTGTACCCAAACCAGCTATATCACTTGGAAGGTTAAATTCTAAAGCATGATGGAACACAAATAAAATAAAAGTAATTCAAAAGTATATGTTGTAGAAGGGGAAAGATTAGTGACGACAAGACGAGAGGAAAATCATTTGGTGTGGGTGTGTGATGATTTTTTTGAGATAATTGAGATGGAAGCGTATTATGGAACAATGGAACAATACCTTGATGTCCCTCACCATAAGGTCCGTCTAGTGAAAGCTTGGGTAGAGAGCTATGAAATTAATTTAAATTGAAAATTTCAGGTTTCTTGCAAACCCAAATTCCTTACCGTTCATAAATCCGTCTAATATTTTCAGTAAAAGGTCCAACGGCCCGAATATGACACGTCAAATGTGCTTCATAAGGAGCTGAAGATAATGTAAAGGGATGAAATTCGTTAGAACTGAGAGCCACACTAGCGATTCGAACCCATTGACCAGATTTGTATTCAAATCCTGAGGGTTTACTGAACACTAATTTTGTAACATCTAGTACAAAAGTGCATTTAAATATATAAAATCGTCTAAAGGTTTTCATACTTGATGGTAATATTTCTGCTTTCAAAACAGGAATTTCAAAATGTTTTTTTCCTACAGACACTAATTTATCAATAACAAAGATTAAAAGGGGAATAGCCAAAAAATTGAAGAATAACGGTTCCTGAACTAATCTTCCACTTCCATGAATCAACATGAGGATGTACCATCTAAAAAAAGACGGGAAATTATTCATTTTTTTAACCCATATGCAGAACAGTACATTGGATAAGTGTTGTGAGTTATCCAAAACATTCTGAAAGCATATGCTCTAGCATAATTCGTTGCAAATGCATAAATAATAGCACAATGAATCGTCAAAATAATTCCTGATAACCCAGTCACCGTTTCAAACGCCCAATAATGGAATTTAGGAAGAACATGGGTCCTGTACTCAAAAAATGAGGACGATTATCAAAAATAGAGTTAATTACGGTCTATGATATTCCCGAAAAATGCACGATAGATCATCCGCCGGTTGGGTCGATATATGATAAAAATTCACGGCATGTCCAATCACATGAACACAAACGAAGAACAATCCAATCATGGCGATGTACTTGTGAAACGTCACACAGGAATCGAATGGTATGAATTTGTGCAAAAACGTTTCACGCAGTCTGGTAATCAAATTACGACACATTGTGAGAAGAAGGGTGGAATATGTAAACATTATTGCGGATGCAGCACCTGCAACAAACGACATGCTTCATTCTAATCAATTCATTATCTACCCCCACCTCTTGTAATTGTAACACCGTAACCAGCAATTTTCCGTAAGCCCCCTTCTTCCCGTTCAAAGGAATAAACTTTGAAAATTGAAATTAATAGTTCGCTCTCTAATAATATTATGGAATAATCAATTACTGTAAGCTCGTTCCAAAAATATGGCAATCACCACGAAAATGTAAATAACCCCCTAAAATATTGGTTGGATTGTACTTTACGGGACGCACTTTTTTTCTAAGTACCCAAAATATTTGAAGCCGATATATCTCAAACCATTTTGAGCATGAGCCTTGACGAGTTGAAGGCATGATGACATCACTTGCCGTTTCAATACCTTTTGAAGGTGGTTGTACCTTTGGATCCTTTGAAGCCTGAGGTTCCCTGAATGAGAAACCATTAATAATTTAAATATTTAGTAATGACAAAAACGTACGTTCCATAAATACTTAACACAGTATTACGTGCAGTATCATATCGACTTCGTCTTCTTCCGGATTTAGCCATTGTTTGAGATTCCGGAACATTTACACCTAAAGAGAAGAAAGTAAATTGGTAGTCTTCGATGCGTTTGTGCTGAATAAATCTTATCAACGCAAAGAAAAAATACCAGAAAAGTTTAGCTGAGCATAACCCAATGTATCCTGATACTCTGACATTAGCCTTTGAAAATCAGAAAGTGACACTGCCGACTAGTAAAATTCCAAATGTCGATAATGCAAACTGCAAATTATTTGACATATGTACTTACATCACGTCCCACACCTTTTAACATAAGTTCAGTCATCTTTTCTACTTCCTGCTCATTAACATCTGCATTTGCAGCTTCTACCATTGATCGCAACATATTCTTAAATTCATCTCTGGACAGATGTCCACTTCTGTCAATATCATACATTTCAAACATTAGCCGTGTTTTCTCTGTTCAGGAAATGACATTGAAATTGAAGCCTGCTTTCGACTAAACTTCTGGGATTAAAATACCTTCAGCCCCTCCTTTAGCAAAGATAATCAACATATCTAAAAATTCCCGGAAGCTGATGTATCCATTTTTATCTCGATCAATCAAATCAAACATCTTAAAGTATTACATATAAAACCTTTTAATTTTCAGTAATAACGCTATGTAAATACCTTCTCAACAAATTGAGAGCCAGACTCCATTCCCAAGGCATTTGCAAATTCTACTTTAGTCAACTCTGTTTTGATAACATCTCGAATTATCTTTGGATCCACAAGTTTAGCATTTCCCTTTGGTTGATCAATTGAAAAGGCTTGGGCAAACACCAACTTGAAAAAGTTTTCTAGTTTTTTCAACCGTTTTACTTTGGTAAGGGCAGATGCAAGGGATTGATGTAGTCCCCCTGTATGTTCTATTATGGTTTTTCCTTTAAGCCTGAATTACATCGAAATACATTAAATGAACGATTGATTTTGGGATTACCGTTGCTTCAGTAAATTGACGAATGCAGTTCTCAAAACTTTTCCTTCGAATGAAAAGACGCAATCATACTCTTTAGGATTTTTGAGCACAACGTGCTTTCCATCATTCACTAAAATGATGTCCAACAATTCTGCCCTTGACAAGTCCACACTTCTGAGAAGGTCTCCTTTGTGTGAACGAATTTCAAGAACTCCATTCGTTGAAATAACAAGGACAACGGCACGTGTTCCTTCTTTAGAACTAAGATATTCCCGTGCTACAAAAATTCATGAAAAACATTGCTGCTTTAACTTTAACCAGAAACGTAACAAGGTTTACCGGAAATAGGAGCATCAAACGTCCCCGACTCTGCCATTCCTGCTACAAATATCTCGTCAATTTTTTGTGAACGGGATTTCACTCTTTTTCGAAAAGAGCCAAATACAGGAACCAAGGATGTGATTACTATGATAAATGATTCATACATATAAAACCATAATATGCGAGTCAAATTAAAATAATTAGTTACACAATATTGCAATCCCTATGCCTGTGTATGTAAGGATATAAGAGATTTGACTTCCATCAAAATAATCATAGGTGCTCAATCCAGTGCAATTTTCTACCAGTACTCGATGAGAATCAAGCTAAGAAGAGGAAAGCGTTTGTTTTAGATAGGGCAAAAACATTTGAAATTGTTACATTACATAGTGTACTACAATACCTGTGGAAAGTGGTAGCATGGGATTGGATTTCGAAATGGTTGTTCAGTGAGATTATCAAATTTTCGACAAACCCCCTGTTCCCAAGTACTATTTGCAGAAAAACATTGGGGTGCGTGTTCCTTGAATTCTTAAAGAGAACATCCTCTTATATTAATTGCTAATTAAATAATTTGCTTCTTACTTTCATTCGGGACTTTGAAGGGATTTTCTTGGATATCCTCTGGCAGCATTTTTGTTACACCCACAACGATATCAAATATTTTTAATTGCTTTATACGGTGTATTTGTGCAGGACTGAATCGCCTACAAAATAAAACATAAAATGTAAGAAGGGCAAAATACGTAAATATTTGTGGTTTACTTTTTCTTCCAATTTGTATTTTCAAACCAAAACCTATCCGCATTTCTGATCCTAAGGAATTGATCACGTATAATTGCCCTGAATAAGGGTCCTGGTGGATTTTATTCATTTAGTAAAAATAACAATATATTTACGAAACTAATAGGAAACCTATAATCCTAAGGATATCAACTTCAAACAAAAAACATCTAGCAGTAAGCAGTACCTAACTCCTAGATGTTCCTTATTACATATTGTTTCTTACCCGGTCTGTAAGTGGTTTCCTGCATGATATCTTTATGATTAATTAAATTAATTAAATAAATGGATTGTACCAAAATTCCCCCTGTCCAAACATCTATATTATCCCACAAATAATTTGTTGAATTTCCATGAATCTTTTCCAACTTTTGAAGAACGTCCCGAGGGGTCGCAGACTTTGTTTGATTATAGAAATCATCAATTGAGGTTATACGTTTTAAACCAAAGGCTTCTCTTGCTGTATTGTAATCAGGGGTCCCATGATCCCTTCCTCTTTGAATGTTAACTGCCATCAAGTCCCTTCTTGAAAATTCTAAAGGACCAAACACTCTTCCCCTTAAATCTTCAACAATCATGTTATCTTCTCTTTCACTTTTTTGAGAGGCGAGACCCTATTCAAAAATTCCAAAACCTTTTAATACATTCATCCCAAATTCAACAAACCATTAAAAGTCTATCAATATCTGCAAAGTCTCGATCATCTTTTCCAACGCAGGGGTTGCTTTTGTGTTTCATAAGTAATGGCTCCTTTAAAAGATGAGGCAATTCAAACAAAAATGAACAAGTATAATAACTAAGCACCTGCGGACGCCAAAATATGTTGCATGTTCTAACAGCCCCTTCCCCCACATTCCCTGTTCCATCAGTATACATCCCTTTATGTCCCCCAAGTCCCGCAAAAGATAAAATGCTACAATTTGCACAAGAGTAGTCCCTTATGTACCCAGCCGGAGTGACCAGGGTGTGGCCAAAACGCATCGCCGCAGTTTGAAAGAATTGTTCAATTTGTGGATCCACACTTGGATCATAGCTTTTGTAAAGGGGTAAATTTTCATCCAACCATTCGGGAAGCCAATCTATTAAATTCGCTTTAATTTGGAGATTGATATAATTATAATACCGTATATTACGACGTTTTGATGGGTAGCGATGACCCATTTCCTTGCTTCCTATATGAATGAATGTTTTTTTAAAAAAAAACTAACAATAGCATTTTCTAAACCTGAAAGATCCTTTCACCTCCCCAGTTTGGTCGACTGAAATAATAACTTAACGTAATTAAAGGTAGAGCCTTAAGATAACACACCTATCGTGTAAATATGTTGCAAAAAGATTATGCCATCGGAACAGCATGACCCCAAATGAAAGTAAGAATGCGTTCTCATTACCACGAGGATTTCCAAGTACTACCATAAGCAAAATCAGTAATCATATCTTAAATTGATTGTATTTCCATAAATCATTGTACTGACCAAAAAATCTGTTGACATTTGCAAGTTCATGACGCTTAACGAATACCGAGTGATTGGCTGGAGGTGGAGGATTTGCCATTGGTAATCTTAGTTTATTTATTGCTGGAAAATATCCTTTGTCTTCGTGTGATGCTAAAAGACCCCATTCAACCAAAGAACCATCCGGTCTGGTTCTAAGGACATCAGCCCAACCTTTTGCTGTAATAAAATTACAATAAAAAAGCTCATTTATAAAAAAACAAAAAGTTATAACCTGTCCCATAAACAAGGCCACCATCCATCCAAGGAGTTATCTCATTCAACTGCGTTCATTTTAATAATTAAAGTACTATTTAATCTCAAAGTAAATCCAACCTGCTGCCTCGGATTTCCAGGGGTATGTCCATACACATATCTTGATCTTAATAATGGCATTTGAGTATGTCCCGTTATGGAATTATCTTTATGGAACTCATGCCACGTTGGAATGGGAACATTGAAATATTCCGGAGGACATCCAGCCCTTTGAACATCCAGCAGTTCTTCCACAACTTGTTGTCCAAAATACACAAGAAATGCGGATTTCCCAGTTTTGGAGCCGCATGCCTCATTTCCATTTGAATTCAAGGGATCGTTTGTACAAACAGCTTTACGCTCCATTAGAGTACTTGCTTCAAATGGATTTATCCTCTTCTTCGTCACCCCCTCATACGTCCCATCATCATAAACCGGAGGGACTCTTCGAAGCAAAGGTGTGTCTAACCAACAAAACCCATGCAATCATTTTCATCTTTGGATTTATTATCCTGCAGAGCTTTGCAAACTTACCCACCGCCCCCAATGTAACGTGAAAGGGATTATTCCCAAAGCCATCGAACGTCTGGAATTCCGGAGGACTGCTCCAATTATCCGGATTTTCTTTCACTTTATCGCCAGAATATGGACATTTTTTAAAATTAGTTTTTCCCAACGAGGCTTGAACCTCTTGTGACAATGTATAAAAATAACAGCCATCAACTATCCAAGATATTAAATTCAATTTGTCTTCTTTATTTCTTCCAAATACCCATTGATTCGGTAAGGGTTTTGTTTCTGATTCTTCCCTCGCGTTGGGTGAAGCAGAGGGTTGTGGAGGACTCTCTGGAAAGTTAACACCACCATTTTGAAGCTTTGATGGCTTTGGACCTGTCCATTGTGTTGTACCTTGAGCTGGAGAGGTTTTGATTAACTCTGCATAACTATTTTGACTCTGATGCAAACCATTGTTCAAATATCTATCCTCTTTCACAAATTTGATGTAATCCGCATCTAAGTTCGATAGAATACAATGCAATTAATCATGCAGTTGCCTAAAATACTTACGTGTTAGTCCATCCACTTCTTCAATAGGGATGGAACGATCTTTGCCCTGCCCTTTCTCATGCTTTTGAGAGGCCCCACATTTCAGGAGGATAGCCAACAATACAACTTGTATTTTCATTTCCAAGCCCCCCTTGGAACTTTTCTAATTAAGCAATATGTAATATTAGTCCAAGAGCACACCCAGTCATTAATTTAACTCAGGTTAAGCTAGTTGAACGGATGCATGAAAACCACAAGTCAAACCACAGCATCATGAGTCGAGATAAATTTGAAAGCTTCACAATGAATCCTCACAGTACAATGCTTATCACGCAACTAACCCTTCTAAAATTTAACTTGTTCAACCCCAACGTCAAAGTCAACGCCAAAAAAAGCCAAGCTCTTTGTCTTCCATTTGCATAAGCATAGCCAAGTTTCAACTTACCCCAATTTCTCATTTTAAATCTACCGCTTCACAAAACCGGGAGTCTTTAATTTAACTTCAGTGCGGTGTGCTTGCTGAAAAGAGATTTGAAAAGTTTACACTTTATAAAAAATGGTAAGTTATTTGTAATTAAGGGATTAATTTGATTATTAATCAAAGGATTAAGGGTTTGGTTGTAGCATAGTAGGGTAAAAGTTTATTTATGCATTTTTTTCCACAGTCTACCAACAAAAAAAAGACGAGGAAGTTAAGAGGACATGTTTCCCACGGGCATGGTCGTATTGGTAAGTAATTGCAATTCCAAATAACTGCTCAAAATGTAATTTAATTTATAGGTAAACATAGAAAGCATCCTGGAGGACGTGGTAATGCCGGAGGGCAGCATCATCATAGAATTAATTTCGACAAGTATCATCCTGGATATTTCGGAAAGGTGAGGATGAAGAAAGAGTTTAAAGGATTTAACAACATAATTTTTAATTGGTTGCAGTTGGGGATGAGAAACTATCATGCTCGACCCATCAAAAAGTTTTGTCCAATTATTAACTTGGATAACCTTTGGAGTTTAGTTACTGAGCAGACAAGACTCTTGTACAAAGGAAATGCTGATGGAAAGGCCCCTGTCATTGATTGCGTCAGAGCTGTAAGGAATTTACCAGAAAAAGGAGAAATCCTAATGATTTATATTTTTGAAGGGTTACTACAAGGTCCTTGGGAAAGGAGTCTTACCCAAACAACCTGTAATCGTTAAAGCCAAGTTCTTTTCCAGAAAAGCAGAGGAGAAAATTAAGGAAGTTGGTGGTGTCTGTATTCTTCAGGCATAATTTTTTCCGTTTGTACGAAACATCCTAATAAAATTCTGATGTTCAATGGTTTGAGTTCTTTGTAGTCCCCGTTTTAATGATTTCTATGAGATGACAAGTCACAAAAACAATTTATATTAGGGTAGGTTGGCATGAGTTTGTAGCACGCGATTTGCATGGTTTGCATGCGAATAAGTGCAATTGCTAAACGCCTCAGTAAATCAATGATGACAATTTGACATTCATTAGTGAATATAGTGGATTGTCCTTGTACTTTTGTTCAACAACTGGGTGTCAAGTCCCTTAGTATCATATCCACTTTTGAACAGCATTAAAAAGCACTCCAAACAAGTACCTCTGAGGAAATGTTTGATAATCGTCGAAATATCTTTAAAGTTTTAAACTCTCGGATGAATCCTGGAGTTATGTATCCCGTAGAATGGTGGGAGAAAAAGGCACCTACAGCAGCAAAAAGATATTTACCCTCAGAGTTTTGCATGGACAGCAGTTTACATGGCCTCAAGTACCTAGGACAGCCAAAGCGACATGGTGTTGAACGGTAAGGTACCTTAATCTTGGTCATCCTCCTTTTTTATCACATTGTATCTTTATCAGGTTTTTTTGGGCCATCTCATTCCTCCTTGCGGTATCAGTATCCATTTACTTCATCCTGGAGATATGGAATAAATACAATACAACGCCGGTAATTACTGTGTTTCCTCCACGAGAAACAACAATTGGTCGTCTGCCCTTTCCAGCGGTCACAATCTGCAATATAAACAACGTCATTAAAGCAAAAGCAAAAGAACTCATGCAGTAATTGCTTCCGGGTGTTTTTGGTTTTGAATCATCATTTGTTTGCTTTTCCTTCACAGACATTCAAAAACAAATCCATCCGACGCTGCAGCCCAAAGTGAACTCAATATATTGGATCATATATGTCAAACTACCAAAACGTTTGCTCAAACTTTTAATTTCTCTTTGCATTATAATGAAGTCCGAGAAAGGAGTGAGGTGGATAGAGAGGTGAAACCATTGGGCGATCAATCATCAGTTCGAGGATTAAAGGGCAGCAAGAACATTACAGAATTGTTGAAAGATGTGCGAATTTTCAAAAATCACTTTGATATTGACACCCACACTTTGATTTCTTTTACTTAGGTTTCCCAAAAATGCAAGGAGATGATCCTCCTATGTTTATGGAACGATGAGGCAAAAAACTGCATGGATATTTTTGACGAGGTGGAAACGGATTTTGGGTAAACTTTTTACAATTTAAAAAAATGCTAGTTGTAAAAGATATCATTTGTAGCTATTGCTGTGTTTTCAACATGATCCCTCAATCACTGCTTTTGACGTTGAGAAATGACTCACGGGATACTGAAGAAAAAGTGAATGACTGGGCCTCACTTAATTTAAATGCAGACAATATCATTCTCCCTAGCGTTGGTGACCACGTTCCAAAGTATCCTTTGAGGCAAAATCGTCCAGGAAAAACTACAGGTCTTTCGGTATTACTGGATCCTGATTTAGACTCGTATTTTTGCACCAACACGGATTCTGCCGGCTTCATGGTTTGTTTTCATTGAAACTACAGGAATTCAAGTACAGAATTGATTAAATTGATTGAATCCATTTATCCATAAGGCATTGGCACATTTACCTCTTGATTTCCCAAGAATTGCTGATGAAGGAATTGCCATAAAACCAAATTCTGAAACGTATTTAAAAATTCAGCCTGAACTTACAATTTCGGAGGAGCAAATACGTCACTTTGCATTAGTTAGTTTTTACATTTCATCCCATTGCTGCTTTTTTATTAACTTTTAATTTTTAAGGAAAAGCGTAATTGTTACTTTGCTGGAGAATACAGCTTGAAATATTATCAATTTTACACGCAATCAAACTGTGAACATGAATGTACTGCAAATATTACTTATCAAAATTGCAGTTGTGTTAGATACTTTATGCCGAGTAAGTACAACTTTAGGGTTTATTTACAACTATGTAATCATTTATAATGTATCAATAGGAGATGACAATCAAGCCATTTGTGGTGCGGCAGATGATACATGCTATGAAAATGCTGCGAGTAAGTTTGTATTTGAAATAAGGATCATCTTCTAACATTGGAGGGGTTCCAGAAAATTTTCATAAGAGATGCAAAGAATGTCTACCTTCGTGCACGGACGTTGCGTATCATATGTCAACAAGTTATATGCCCTTGAGGTCTGATATTCCATTATGGGAGTATCCTAATGGCTCTATTGCTGCATGGTAATTAATTAATGATCCAAAAGTAATGGGCTAAAGCTTAATGTCACGATTTTAAAGGTCAAATAAAAGCGTTTCAATTCTACACGTTCATTTTGCTGTGGATTCAACTTATCCTAAATTACGGAAAGAGCTTTATGGATTTATTGACTTGTTGTGTAAGTTATTGTAATAAGGGAAATATGTAATTACTAAAACATGCAATTCTATTTACTCTTGGGTACATCAAAGCAAATACAGGGGGGTTGCTTGGTCTTTGTTTGGGTTTTAGTGCGTTGAGTCTGTTGGAAATAATTTATTTTATTACGTTGAGACTCTATTGTCAAACACAAAGGGGGAAAACGCTAGGACACAAGGTCAACGATGTAACTCAAAAGCTATGGAGGTCTGCATTTCAAGCTGTAACAATGAAACGTAAAGCAAATGCAATCATGCCAGTGGTGGAAGAGAATTTTGGAGAAAATGTTTTTCCAAACGTGAAGAATGGAAATTTTCCAGAATACACAAATTGGAAAGCTACAAGTTTGCCTTAAAAGCAATTCATCCCACTTTTCTCACAATTTTATTTGTTTACTTGCATAAAACTACTAATCTTTAATTAACTGATTCACTTATTTATTATTTATATATTTAATACCCCACCCCTCGATATAATCCATAACACCAAATTACATGTTTTTGTAAATAATGTTTATTATCTTGAAATTACATACATACATTACTATAAAATAAAACTAGGCCATTAAGGCATTCTGCTAGTCCTAGTCCGATATCAATTTGCATATAAATTGGAAATAATATATCTCTAATGATCATGCTAAAAACCTCATTGGAATAATAATTAATGTTGTCCTCTCTAAAGACCAATAAAAGGACAAAAAAATACATACATTCTTATTCTCAGATATAAAGGGATTTCAAATAATTTCACAATTATTTAAAAACAACAATTGCAATGTATTCTTCTGACTCTGAGGATGAAGATGATTGTCGCAATTGTTGGCAACCCCAACAAGACAATTCATTCCTTCAATTCCTTCGTGATTCGTCCATTCATGGACTAAAATATATTGGGGAGTTTAAACAAGTCATGATAATCAGGTACATGAGGTTTTAACTCCAACGTTTATTACAATATCGTTATACTATGTAAAATAGCTTTTAAATACTTTAATACTTTTATGCTAGGGTTTTTTGGGCATCCTGTGTATTCTTGGCATTAGGGCTATCCGCCTACATGATTAAAATTGGAGTGATTGATCCCTTCAATGAAAATCCAGTGATAATATCATTTCAAGAATCTGATACAACAGTAGACCAAATACCGTTTCCAGCATTTACGGTTTGTACTTCAAGTAAATTGAAATATGCAGCATTTTCGAACTTGGTTAGGTAGGCTACTTCATTGCAATTTATTATCAAGGTTAGAAAATTGTTCTTTTAGAGAGTTTCGTGCATTTGACTTTATGGAAACAAACGACACCCTCTCCGATTTAGATAGGTTAGATTTGTTGTTGGACTACTTTGAGCGTATGTTCGCCATCGACTTTTTATTAAATTTTTGCCGAGATTCAGAGAGCTTCAGCGAGCTGTTTAACCGTGTGGAAATCCTAACCCTTTTAAATGTACAATATAACGAAACTGAGTTAAACAACGTACATGAAATGTCAAAATACATTAAACCAGTAAGGAATAAGAAATAATACTTTACAACTTGTTACTCTTAAGCGTATTACTCAATCAACTGTAGGCACTCCACAGTTGTGATGAGACAATCCTTCTTTGTTTATGGGCAAACAATCCAGTCAATTGTTCAGAGATATTTCGCCCCATTATAACTGAGTTTGGTCACTGCTGTGTACTTGGGATGATGCCTATGGTTCTTTTACGAAAATTTAATCGCAGGTTATTTCTTTTGTTTCATGATATTGTCCTTTATGATTACTAATAATCAGTTTATCCCTACAGTATGTCAAGCCACAATAGTTTGAACCTAACCTACCTAGAACAATGGAGAAAATGGGATATTGATGAACATCTCATACTCACAGACAAACAAAGCAGAAACTCAAACGATTTGAATGATGTTCCAAGACGACAGCGAAAAGCTGGGATGGAATCAGGACTCAGCATTTTATTGAATCCAGCTTTTGGGGAAGATGATTCTACATGTCGGTCAATGGATGGTGTTGGATTTCGAGTGAAATTTAATTATGTAGTGCAAATTATGTAAGAACATGAGGATTTGTATTTCCAGGCTCAAGTACATTCTGTCGTTGATTATCCACATATTGCGGATTTTGGAAAAACAATTCAACCAGGAACGGAAACTTTTTTTGCAGTTCAGGCTGAAGTTACCGTTGCAGATAAGGGTGTGCATGATATTGAAAAAGTAAATAAACAGTTACAATTTTATTTGGTAATGTATTTTTTTATTCTATGTTGTTGCATTCAGGAAAAACGGGAGTGCTACTTTCTTGGAGAGCATAATCTAACAACATTTAAGATATACACACAAAAAAATTGCATTGATGAATGCATTATGAAGGAAGTGCTTGGGATTTGTAGATGTATTAAAAGCTATATGCTTCGGATAAACAGTAGTATCAATATTTGTCTTCGTGAAAGCGAACATGATTGTGTAAGAGAAGTAAAAAGTAAGTTAATTGATTGATTATGACACAATTTGACATCCCAAGTAATTACAGGAAATATATCGAGAGGTGGAATAAAAACAGCTTGTGGTACTTGTTGGCCATCTTGTACCCAAATAGAATATTTTGGAGATGTAACAAGGTTTCCTTTGAGAGATGATGTTGAGCTATGGAAAACTTTGGATGGAGAAATTCCAAAGTGGTAATGTCCATCTTGTTTTAATAAATAATTGACGTTTTGAGCCAAATCCAGGGCAAATGAATCATTGGCACTTGTACACGTTTTCTTTTCAAAGGAAACAGTAGAGTCAAAGGCAAGAAAGATTTTATACACATTTACCGACATACTGGGTGAGTTAAAAAGTAATAAGCAGCATTTTAAAATGATTTAGTTGCTTCTCATTTTATTAAAGCTAGTGCTGGTGGATTACTTGGGTTAACACTTGGGATCAGCATGATCAGTGCTATTGAACCAATTTATTTCGCTACTCTGCGATTGTGCTGCAAAGTGGTAAAGGATAATTCAGCTAGGGACCCTTCATCCAATAATGTCAAGGCAGTTCAAATCCCTCAAAAGATGTTTCTCTACGGTCGACACAACAAAAAGGATTTGGTGATGGGATACATTCCCAGAGACTGGATAAAACAGTAGCACACATATTGCAAATATCAAATATCTAGTTATTGACGCTTATCAATGTAAAACACATAAATCAAACCTATATGAGGTAAAGTGAGACGGAGAAATAAAGCAATGCTTTATGAAATGTGACAAAGTAAATTGATTTTATGATGCTTATTTTATTTTGTTACTTACTTGAGAAGAGAATGGGAGTTTTCATGTAAAAAAAATAACATTATCCAGTCCACCGTTTCATACTTTAAGTTGTTATTCAATATTGACCATTCATGTTCAATAAAGTTGTTGTTCTTAACAAAATTTTACTTTACTTTTAAAACTTTACTTTAAAAATTTTTAATGTGAAAGAAGCAATTTTAAATATTTATGATAATAGCTTAATAGATTACTAGATTATTCATTTGTTTCTCATGGTCATCATCGATTTATTTAAATGCTTATTATCGTGGTTGGTAATACATATATAATATAATTGGCAGGCATCATGTAAACGTTGAAAAATAAGGTGCTTTGATAATTAGAACTAAAACTAAACACGAATCAATAGTTTTTGACGGAGAAAAACATGTTTGTTGGGTTTGTTGTCCAGAGTCCCATGTAAACTTGAAATTATGTATTCAAATATCAAATCTCCTAAACCTCTTTTGAACTTCTTTTTCTTGTTTTTAAAAGAATCGACAATTCATGGAATCAAATATCTAGCTCTCCCAAAACGCCACTGGATTGAACGGTGAGTAGTCTGAAGACGTACTTTAATTCATCATATTTTGTTACAGAATAATTTGGATTTTGATCTTTATAGCATCAAATTTGATCTCTGCTTTCTTTATTAACAATGTTATTCAAAAGTATAATAAAAGCCCAGTCATTGTTTCTTTCCAACCATCTCAGACCTATGTTGTGGACGTTCCATTTCCTGCCATTACCATTTGCAACGTCAATCGCTTCAAACTCTCATTCTTTCAAAAAGCAAGGTATTCATACTTTATGCAATTTTATGTTTTTTAAATCTATGTATATGAAATATTAGGGAATTATTTTCAAATGACGAAGGGACGTTTTTTCACAATTATTCGAATATAGTTTTGAGACAACTTGATCACATTTGCAAACTTGGGGGTTCCTTCACAAATAAATTTAACTATGCTTTAAATGAGAGTACTGTAAATATCTGCAAAAATTATAAAATCGGTTGCTCCCAGAAATCCGTTAATAATTATTCACCACTGAATCCTGTTTCTGAAGAGCTTGATGCAGCAAATCTTCACTATATGTTGCAGGTTTGATCAACATTCAAGAAATTCATATTCATTATTACGTTTTCCAGGGTTTTACCCTCTGCTCACAAATGATACCGATTGGAATGTGGGAAGGCAACAAAATTGACATTTCAACTACATTTTACCCAATAGTTACAGATATGGGGATGTGTTGTGCGTTAAACGAAATTAGATTCATTGATTAATGAATTAGTTAAATTGTTATATCGTCTCATTGTATGCATGTATAGGTACCTTCAACATGATGCCACGTCAACATCTAATGAAGGGAGTGTATGTTACAAAGCCATATAATTATCCACATATTTATTAATGCTAAAACTTAGGAAGCCCACACCTGGATTAGATCCTGCACTAGATGATGAAGCCACGAAATTCTGGAGAGACTTAAATATTGATGCAGCTCTAGATTCAGAGTCAGGCAGGAGAAAGGAATATGAAAAATATGTGAAATTTCAGTCAAAAGCAGGACAAATTTCGGGTCTTTCAATTCTTTTAAAGCCCCAATTAGATGAGTACTTTTGCGATAACCATGATGGATACGGTTTTCGGGTGTGTTTAAATTTTAAATTCCTTTGATTCATAATTTCTATCAATAGATACATGCACATTCTCTGATTGGTTTTCCACACCCGTCAGATTTTGGAATTTCCGTTGAACCAAATACAGAAAGTTTTATTAGTATTCAAGCTGATGTTACCAAAGCTGATAAGGGGCTTCGAAAGCTTGATTCGGTAAGTAAAATTTTTTTTGAAGATAATTAAACCTGTCATTGCAGGGAGTACGTCAATGCTACTACTTTAACGAGAAACCATTAGATTCATTCCATTTCTATACACAAGCAAATTGTATTGATCAATGCATTGCAGAAGCAGTAGCCAGAAACTGTAGCTGCGGAAGGTTTGATTCTCCCAGTAAGTTTTAACTTCTGTAGGACAGATAATTTATAAAATTTATCTACTTCACAATATCAGTAAGGTTTTCCGACCTAAGGATACAAAATGTTTCTTTCTGCGAAGGAGAGGATTTTATATGCGCCAAGAATACAAAAAGTAAGCATCCTAGTTCCTTTAACTTCCCAAAATATAATAAATTATTTTAGAGAAATTGATGAAAGATGAAAATGGGTGTCGTGAGTGCAAGCCTAATTGCAATAGTGTAGAGTATAAATCCAAAATGTCTTCAATTCCTTTGAGAAAGGATTTTGCAATCATAAATGGGGATAAGGATGATGATGATGTTGAGATGTAAGGAATTTATGGATTCATATTGACATGAAGCATCATTTCTCTATAGAATTAGAAGAGATCAAAATGTGACAGTAGTTCATATATTTTTCGGCTCTGAAATCCTTTACGCAAGAATCCGTAAAAACCTTTACACATTTATTGAACTCTTTGGTAAAATAGTTTA